>WNGS01167907.1:167521-191675 GCA_020271785.1 Procambarus virginalis | reverse complement strand
ACAATAATATCATGATATCACATGATATTATTATATCACATGATATCAATAACATGTTACATGACATGATAACAATATCATTCGACATCACATGTTAACAAAACCATGCTAACTTACACAATAACAATACCAAGCTACGTCGCATGCTAAAAATACTATGCTATATCACTTGACAACAATGACATACTACAAGACATGTTAACATATAATATGTGTATAACAAAATAACAATACAGTTCCAACCATTTGATAACAATACAGTTCCAATCATTGATAACAATACCATGGTACATCACATTATAATAAAAACATGCTACTAAACATGATAAAAATACCATACTTCATCACATGTTAACAATTCAATGCTACATCACATGATAAAAATACCATGTTATGTCACATGATAACAATAACTAGCTACGTCATACGATAACAAAACCATGCTACATCATATGATAACAATACTATACTACATCTTATGTTAAAAATTCCATGCCATTTCACATAGCATCACAGTACTATATCAGATGATAAAAATTTTATGCTACATCACATGATGATAATACCATGTTTCGTCGCATGAAAAAATACCATTCTGTGTCACAAAATACAATACCATGCTACATTTCGTGACAACAATACTATTATTATATCACCAGATAAAAACACGTGCTTCATTACATGACCAGAATACCATGCTACATCACATGATAACAATAGCATACTACATCACATGTTAACAATAACATGCTACATCACATCATAACAATACCATGCTACATCTCATGCTAAAAAGCTATGCTTCATCACATAATAACAATTCCATGCTACATAACATGTTAACAGTAACATGCTACATTACATAAAAATATCATGCTACATCACATGATAAAAATACCATGCTATATCAATTGACAACAATGCCATACTACAAGACATGTTAACAATACCGTATTACATCACATGATAACAATATCATGCTATATAACATGATAATAATACATCACATGATAACAATACCATCCTACATCCCATGATAACAATACCAGGCTATATCACACACCTAAAAATTCTATACTACATTTTATGTTAACAATTCCATGCTTCTTTCATGCTACAGAAGTACTACATCAGATGTTAATATTCAATGCTACATCACATGATAATAATAACAAGTTTCGTCACATGAAACAATACCATTCTGAATCACAAAATTACAATACCATGCTACATCCCGTGATAAGCATACAATGCTTCATCACCTAATAACAATACCATGCTTCATCATATGACAGGAATACCATGCTACATCACATGATAACAATTGCATACTACATCACATGTTAGCAATAACATGCTACATCACACGATAACAATACCATGCTACATCTCATGCTAAAGAAAACTATGCTACATCACATAATAACAATTATAACACGTTAACATAACATGTTAACAGTGACGTGCTACATCACATGATAATACCATTTTATATCACATAATAACAAAACCATGCTATATCAATTGACAACAATGACATACTACATGCCATGTTAACAATACCATATTACATCTCATGGTAACAATATCATGCTACATCATATGTTAACAATCTAATGTTACATCACATGATAACAAAACAATGGTTCAGCACATGATAACAATACCATGTTGCATCACATGATAATAATACAATGCTACATCACATGATAAAATAACCATACTATATCACATGCTAGACAATACCATGTTTCATCACATAATAACAATACCGTTCTACATCACCGGGAAACAATAACATGCCACATAGCCCGATAGCAATATCATAGTTCATCATATGAAAATAATACCATGCCACATCACATGATACCAATTTATTGCCTAACCACATGACTGTAATACCATATTCCTTAAAATGATAATAATACCATTCTAAATCACATAATACCTTGCTACATCACATGTCAGTATTACCATGTAACTCGCATGATAACAATTCCATGTTGAATCCCATGATAAGAATACCATGCTACATCACAGGATAACAATACCTTTCTTCACATTATGTTAATAATACTAAGATCAATCACATGATAACAATACTATGCTTCATCACATGACAA
This sequence comes from Procambarus virginalis, assembly GCA_020271785.1. Classification (NCBI taxonomy): domain Eukaryota; kingdom Metazoa; phylum Arthropoda; class Malacostraca; order Decapoda; family Cambaridae; genus Procambarus; species Procambarus virginalis. Next base: position 189,552 of record WNGS01167907.1, on the reverse strand, counting down.
GATCACAAAGCTAGATCATATGATAAAAATACCACGATTCATCAAATGATAATAATACCATAATACATCACATGTTAACAATACCATGCTACATCACACGATTACAATTCCATGATACATCACACAGTAACAAAACTATGCTACATTACATAATAACAATTCCATACTACTTAACATAACAAAACAGTACTTGATTTAACGTTAACAATGTCATGCTACGTCATATCTACATTAAATTCCATATTACTTTGTATGGTAACAATACCATTCTAAATCACATAACAATACTACACTACATCTTATGTTAACAATTCCATGCTATTTCACATAGCACCACAGTACTACATCAGATGATAAAATTCTATGCTACATCACATGATGATAACACCATGTTTCGTCACATGAAAACAATACCATAGTGAGTCACAAAATTACAATACCGTGCTAAATTCCGCGACAACAATACTATGATTTTATCACCAGATAACACCATGCTTCATTACATGACAAGAATACCATGCTACATCACATGATAACAATAGCATATTACCTCACATATTAACAATATCATGCTACATCACATCATAACAATACTAAGCTACATCTCATGCTAAAAAATGCTTCATCACATAATAACAATTCCATGCTACATAACATGTTAACAGTAACATGCTACATTACTTAAAAATATCATGCTACTTCACATGATAACAATACCATGCTATATCTTTTGACAACAATGACATTGCAAGACATGTTAACAATACCATATTTCATCACATAATAACAATATCATGCTCTATAACATGATAACAATACATCACCTGATAACAATACCATGGTACATCACATAATAACACTTTCATGGTATATCACATGATAAAAATACCATGTTACATCACATGATAACAATACCATGCTACATAACATAATAATAATACCCTGCTACTTAACATGATACAAATACCATACAACATCACATGTTAACAATATCATGTTACATCACATGATAAAAATAACTAGCTACATCACATGAAAACAATACTATGCTACATCATGATAACAATAACATGCTAAATCGCATGATAAAAATCCATACTGTTCCACATGTTAACAATACCATGCATCATTTCATAATACCAATAAATGGTACATCACATGACAACAATACCATATTACTTTATATGGTAACAATACCATTCTAAATCACATACTAAAAATACCATAATGCATCACATGATTTCAATACATAACTGCATCATATGTTAACAATACGTTGCTTCATCATATGGCAATAATACCATGTACTTTATTAGATATCAATACCATGCTACATCACACGATAACAGTATTATTCGACATCACTTGTTAACAATACCATGCTACTTCATACGACAACAATTCTAAGGTACATATCATGCTAAAAATACTATGAAATATCACATAATTACAATTCCACGCTACATAACATGTTAAAAGTAACATGCTTAAACATATGATAATAATACCATGCTAAATCACACGATAACAATACAATGCAACATCACATGATAAAAATACCTTTTTTCATCACCTGATAACCATACCATGCTACATCACATGATAACAATACCATACCTATTCACATGATAACAACATCATGCTACATCACATGATAAGAATACAATGCAACATCACATGATAACCATACTATACTGCATCACATATTACCAATAACAGACTACCTCACACGATAACAATATTATGTTACATCTCATGCTAAAAATACTATGCCACATCACATATTAACAATTCCATACTACATAAGATGTTAACAGTAACATGCTCCTTCACATGATAACAATATCATGCTCAAATTAATGATAAGAAAACCACACTATATCACTTAATAACAATGCCATACTACATACTTCATGCAATGTTTACTACACCAATTACATCTCATGATAACAATGCAATGCTACATCACGTGATTAAACAACCACTTAACATCACTTGATAACAATACAATGCTGCATCAGATGATAACAATACAATGCTGCATCACATGATAACAATGTCATAATACATTACATGATAACAATACCATGCTATATCACATGATAACAATACTATTCCATGCATAGACATTCAGGCCATTAAAGTAGACTGCTCTGAGCACTCTAACTTTTTCAAAGTAAACGTGCCAGTCACTCGGGACACTGGATGAAGAGCACCCCGTGCGAGCCGGCGGGTCTACTTAGCTGTTCGGAAAAAATATCTTGCAATATCACATGTCAGCAATACCTTATTACTTCAAATGTTAACAATTCCATTCTAAATCACACAATTGCAATACCATGCTACTTCACATGATATCAATACAAAACTACATCATACTTTAACAATACCTTGCGACACCACATGACAATATCCACCAAGTACATCTCCTGATTACAATACCATGCAATTTCAATTGATAATAATACCGTTCTACATCAAAGTATAAAAATACAATACTTCATCACACGACAACATGCTACATCACACGATAAAAATAATGTACCACATTACATGATAGCAATACCATGGTACATCACATGATAACAATTCCATACAATATCACATAATAACAATAAAATTCTACATAATATGATAACAGTATCATGCTAATTCACTGGATAACAATGCAGTACTACATCACACGTTAACAATTTTATGGACTTCAAATAACAACCAAGTACTACATCATATCTTAACAATTTAATGCTACATCTCATGATAACAATATCATGCTATATCACATTTCAACCATATCATGCTACATCCCATAATACAATTACCATACTGTATCACATGTTGAGAATACCATGCTTCATCACATAATAACAATACCATGCTAAATAACATAAAAACAATTCCATGCTACATCACATGACTCCAATACCTTGCTACATCACATAAAAACAAGACAATTCATGCCAACAATATCATATTATTTCAAATGTTAACAATGCCATTCTAAATCACCAAATAATAAAACCAAGCTCCATCACTTGAAATCAACACAAAATTGTATCGTATGTTAAAATGCCTTGCTACAGTTCTTGACAATGATACCAGTTACTTCACCTGATAATAATAACATGCTATATCACATGATAGCAATACCATGCATCATTACTTGATAACAATACCATGCTACATCATATGATAAAATACCATACCATATCACATGGTGATATAACCCATGCTTCATCACATAATAACTATAACATGCCACTTCAAATGAAAAAAATACCATGCCACATCACATAACAATATCATAGTGCATCACATGAAAACAATACCATGCTACATTATATCATACGAATACCATTCTAAATCACATAATAACAATACCATGCTTCATCACTTGATATCAATTAAAAACTGCACCATATGTTAACAAAACCTTCTTACAGCACATGACAATAAAATAATATGCTTCACACGATAACAATACCATGCTAAATTACAATTACATGATAATAATACAATGCTAAATCACATGATAAAAATACCATTTTACATCGCATGATAACAATACCATGCTACATCACATGATACTAATACCATGCTACATAACATGACAGAAATAACATGCTACATCCCACGATAACAATACCACGCTGACTCACATGTTAACAGTAAAATGCTACATCTCATGATATCAATATTATGCTTCAACTAATGATATCAATACCATGCTATATCTCTTGCTAACAATACCATGCTCTATCACTTGATAACAATGCCCTACTACATGAAATGTTAACAATATCATATTACAATACTTTGCCACCTCTCTTGATAACAATAAAATGCCAAATAACAAGATAACAACACCATTCAATATCATATGAAAACAATAAAATGCTATATCCCATGGTAACAATACAATGCTACATCACACGATAAAAATACTATGCTACATCACATAATATCAATTCCATACTGCATCACATGTTAAGAGTAACATGCTACATCACATGATAACAGAATCATGTATATAGCGTGATAACGTTACCATGCTATATCACTTGATAACATTGCCATACTACATGGCATATTATTAATACCATATTACATCATTTGATAACTATGTCATGCTGTATCTCATGATAGAAATACCATGTTACATCACATGACAACAATACCATATTACTTCATATGTTAACTATACAATTCTTTATTATAAAATAACAATACCATGCTACATAACAATACAAACTGCATCAGATGCTAACAATACCTTGCTACATTACATGACAATAATACGATGTGCTTCAGATGATAACAATGCCATGTGAAATCACATACTAACAATATCATCAATATCAATTAACATACTAACAGTTCAATGCTACATCAGATGATAAAAGTACGAGTCTAAGTCACATGATAAAAGTACGAGTCTAAGTCACATGATAAAATACGAGTCTAAGTCACATGATAAAAATACGAGTCTAAGTCACATGATAAAAATACGAGTCTAAGTCACATGATAAAATACGAGTCTAAGTTACATGATAAAAATACGAGTCTAAGTCACATGATAAAAATACGAGTCTAAGTCACATATACGAGTCTAAGTCACATGATAATAGTACCATGATACATCCCATGATAACAATACAATACTACTTCACACGATAACAATACCATGCTACATCACATGGTAACAATAATATGCAACATCACATTATAACAATACCATGGTACATCATATGATAATAATTACATTCTACATCACATGATAACAATACCATGCTATAAAACATGTTATCAATACCATGCTACATCTTCTATATAAATAAAAATTTAAATGCTCGTTTGTTCAAAATCGCTAATCTCCGAAAGTTCTTCACTGATTTCCTTGAAATTTTCACACAACGTTCCCTTGGCATCCCAGCGGGTTTTTATATATATACTATATAGATATCACATCTGAGACGAGAAAAACATGCTTTTTTGAAAAGCTGTGTTTTTTGGGTGTTTTTCATGTGGGTGAAATTTTCGAAACTCTTTACTGATTGCTTTGAAATTTTGACACAACATTGCATTCGAATAGGCGAGAATTTTTACATATCTACTATATACATGCCTCGCCTGTGATTGGAAAAAAACATGCTTTAAAAAAAAAAGTGCCATCTGTAGGACGTAAGAGCAACACACGCTGTAAACTCTAAAAGTTCTTCAACGATTGTTTTGAAATTTTGACACAACGTTCCATTCGAATACATGCGTGTTTTTATATAACTACTATTTAGATGCCACACCTGTGTCAGGTAAACACTTGCGTTTTTGAAAAACAGTGCCATCTGTTGCACGTAAGAGCAACACACGATATTCAAAATATGTTAGAATTCCATTTCATTTCCATTTCCGATTGCAATGATAAATTGAATTTTCATAGATTTTGATTTATTTTCATTTTGATTTAATTATTTTGCATGACGTTATATTGGAATTGAGCTGTGTTGTTTACCATACCGTTTATATCGTGGGTATAGCTTATATGATTCTTTTTTCGTTGTTTTTTCATTTCTTATTCTTTTAACGGTTCTTATTTTTCAGTGCAATTGTTGGTGAAATTGAGCTGTGTCGATTGATCTTCGTTTAAATTAAAATATTTCGTTAGTATGTTTTGTTTTTGTTTTAAAAACAAGAAAATGAACAAGACGTTTATCTCACAGCTGCCAATGTGCAACAAACAGCTATGAATCCACCATCTACAACGTTAACTGATTTCTTCACGCTATGTCAAAATGATGCGTTTGCAAAAACACTGCTGTATTCGGAAGTGCCTACGTATTACACAGGGAATGCCAGTAAAAAATCATTTGAACGACGCAAACGAGGAGACCGATTCGACGGACAACCTGACATATTAAAAAAACTAGGATAGGTAGACTGTACACCGTACATCCCAATCAAGATGAATGCTTCTTTCTTCGCATGCTGTTGATAAATGTCCCCGGTCCCACGTCTTTCCAGCCACTGAGATTTGTCAACGGCGTAACACATACCGCTTTCCGTAGTGCATGTCAAGCTCGGAATTTATTGGAGAACGACCAACACTGGGATGTATGCATTAATGACGCGTCCAACACGTCACATCCAAATCAAATTTACGCATTGTTTGCAATCATATTGACTGCCTGCTCTCCTTCATCTCCAACAGTGTTATGGGAGAAATATAAATCGCACATGGCTGAAGATATTATCCATCGAATATGAAGGAAAATTCAAATATGAACATGGATTTAACAGCAAAAATCTACAACGAAGCGTTGATAATGATTGAAGATTTGTGTTTAGAATTCGCGAACAAAGTTCTAAATCAATTGAAAATACCATCACCGAATCGATCTGCTGCCGCTTCGTTCCATGTAGAATTCGTCATGAACAAAATTACAACAAGTGATCTGTGTCATATGTGCACTCAAATATTTCTAAGCTAACGCTTGAGCTAAAAGGCATTTACAGTCATATAATTAAAATTGTCAATAACAGGTTTGGAGAAATCTACTTAGATGCGCCAGGAGGAACTGTAAATCCTACCTAATTAGATTGATTCTGGCAGCATTTTGATACCAAAATGGCATAACCTTAGCTCTTGCATCGTCCGGAATAGCTGCGACATTGTTACCAGGTGGAAGAACTGCTACTTCGGCTTTGAAATTGCCATCGAACATGCAATTCATTGAAGCTCCCACGTGCAACATTTCCAAAGCATCCAGCATGGGAAAAGGATTGCAGAAATGTAAATTTATGGTTTGGGATGAATGCACAATGACCCACAAAAAATCGTTCGCGGCTCTTGATCGATCATTGCCAGATTTGTGTGGAAACATCAGAGTATTTGGGAACACATTATTATTGCTTGCATGAGATTTCAGGCAAAGATTACCTGTAGTTCCTCGATACAAGTCCGTCGACACTGTTGAGAAAGCAGATGAAGCGGTTAGTTATCCAACAGAATTTTTGAATTCACGCGATCTGCCAGGGATACCATCCCACGTATGACAATGGAAAATCGGCATGCCAATTATCATGTTGCGAGATATCAATCAGCTAAAGCTTTGCAACGCCACGCACCTTGCAATAAAAAAAATAATCAGCAACGTCGTAGAATCAACAATCTTGACAGGACCTTTCTAAGGTGAAGATATCGTCATTCCTCGCATTCCTTTGATTTCAACAGATATGCCATTTCAATTTAAGATATTGTAATTTCCAATTCGATTGGCGTTTGCAATCACCATCAACAAAGCTCAGGGCCAATCTTTAGAATTGTGCAGTTTATATCTAGACACGGAATGCTTCTCATAGGGACAATTATATGTTGCGTGTTCTAGAGTTGGCAAACCAGACAATCTCTATATCTCCACAGACAATGGAACAACAAAACATATTATATGCCAACTAGCATTGTGAAATTAAACATATTTGAAACTTGCGCTTTCTCTTTTCTTTCTTTTCCATTTAACCAGACTGAGCCACAGCAACGCGTGGCAGGTACAGCTAGTCATATAATAATAATACAATGCTACATCACATGAAAACCATACCATGCCACATCACATGATAACAATACCATAATACATCACATGATAACAATATCATAGTACATCACATGAAAACAATACCAAGCTACATCACATGAAAACAATACCAAGCTACATCACATGAAAACAATACCAAGCTACATCACATGAAACAATTCCATATTACTTCATATGTGAACCATACTATTCTAAATTACATATTAACAATCCCATACTTCATCACATGTGATCAATACAAAAGTGCATCATATGCTAACAATACCTTGCTTCATCATATAAAAATAATTCTATGTACTTCACATGATAACAATACCGTGCTACATCACATGATAACAATTCCATGCTGCCTATCAATTTTATCAATTCCTGTTACTATTTTGTACGTAGTGATCATATCGCCTCTTTTCTTCAATCTTCTAATTTTGCATATTTAATACTTCTAACCTCTCCTCGTAGCTCTTGTCCTTCAGTCTGGGAGCCACTTAGTTGCATGTCTTTGCACCTTTTCCAGTTTGTTTATGTGCTTCATAAGATATGGGCGCCATACAACCGCTGCATATTCCAGCTTTGGTCTAAAAAAGGCGTGAAGAATTTTTTTAGTATTTCGCCATCCATGTATTTAAAAGCAATTCTGAAGTTAGAAAGCGTAGCATAGGCTCCTCGCACAAATATCTTAATGTGGTTCTCAGGTGACAGTTCTCTATCTAGAACCACCCCTAGATCCCTTTCTTTGTCAGAATTCCTTAAAGATTTCTCACATAATTATAGGTTGTGTGGGGGTCTATGTTCTCCTATTCCACATTCTATAACATGACTTTTATTCACATTAATTTCCATTTGCCAAGTGATGCTCCATATACTTATTTTGTCCTGGTCTTCTTGAAGGGCATGTCAGTCGTGTAGGTTTCTTATCTTCCCTAATATCTTAGCATCATCAGCAAACATGTTCATGTAAAATCTGTATTCCATCTGGTAGATCGTTTATGTAGAAAATCAACATTACTGGTGCAAGAACTGAACCCTGTGGTACTCCACTTGTGACATTCCTCCAATCCGATACATTGCCTCTGATTACGGCCTACATTTTTCTATCAGTTAGGAAATTTCTCATCCATGTTAGACGCTTACCTGTCACCCCTCTAATATGTCCTACCCAGAACAACCTCTGATGTGGAACTCTGTCAAAAGCCTTTTTTAGGTCCAGATAGATGGAGTCAACCCAACCATCTCTTTCCTGTAAAATCTCTGTGGCTCGATCATAGAAACTGAGTAAATTCGTTACACAGGATCTTCCAGATCGAAAACCATACTGTCTGTCTGATATTGTATCGTTTTTCTCAAGGTGTTCTACCCATTTAGTTTTAATTATTTTTTCCAATATTTTGACTATTACACTTGTCAATGATACAGGTCTATAATTGAGGGGGTCTTCCCTGCTGACACTTTTGTAGATTGGGATAATGTTAGCCTTTTTCCACACATCAGCTACCACTCCTTTACACAGGGATACCTGAAAAATCAGTTTAAGTGGAATGCTGAGCTCAGGTGCACATTCTGTCAGAACCCATGGTGAAACTCCATCTGGATCAACTGCTTTGTTCTTACTTAGCTCCTTTAGCATTTTTTCCACTTCGTCTCTAGACACCTCTATGTGCTTTATGCTCTTCTCCTGAATTCTTATTGTGTCTGGTTCCCTGAAGATTTCATTTTTGTACAAACACACTTTGGAACTTTTTGTTTAATGTTTCACACATTTCCTTTTCATTTTCTGTGAATCTATTTCCCATTTTCAACTTCTGAATATTATCCTTTACCTGTAATTTGTTGTTTATGAATTTATAGAATAGACCTGGTTCTGTTTTACATTTGTCTGCAATCCCTTTTTCAAAATTTCTTTCTGCCTCTCTCCTCACTGCCGTGTAGTTGTTTCTCGCATCTTTGTATCGCTGGTATGTTTGGGGGTTTGGCCTTTTCATATATTGATTCCATTTTTGTATCTTTTGGTCTCTGGGCCTCTCGCAATTTCTGTCGAACCAATCCTGTTTCCTAGTTCTGCATTTCTGCTTTGGAATAATTTTTTTTGTGCCTTTATCATAAATGTCACTAAACTTGGCATACATCTTATTTACTTCATGTCCTAACAGCAAGTCTTTCCAGATAAATTCCTTAAAGAAATGTCTGAATTCCCCATAATGACCTCTCCAGAAATCAGGCTTTTCAACTGCTTCAACCTCATTTTCTTCCATATTATAACGCATTGCATACTTTATTCCCAAAAAGACATTGGTCACTTTTACCCAAGGGAGGGAGGTACTGAATGTCAAATATCTCTTCCTCTTCCCTGGTAAAAATCAAATCCAGCATGGAGAACTAAGTGGCATGAGTTACGAGGAAAGGCTGCTTGAAATGCACCTCACGACACTGGAAGACAAAAGAGTAAGAGGAGACATGATCACTACCTACAAAATTATCATAGGAATTGACTAGGTAGATACGGAAAAACTTTTTAACATGGGTGGTACGCGAACAAAGGGACACAGGTGGAGACTGAGTACCCAAATGAGCCACAGGGACGTTAGAAAGAACTTTTTCAGTGTCAGAGTAGTTAACAAGTGGAATGTAGTAGGCGTGATGTGTGTGTGTGTGTGTTTGTGTGTGTGTGTGTGTGTGTGTGTGTGTGTGTGTGTGTGTGTGTGTGTGTGTGCGTGTGTGTGTGTGTGTGTGTGTGTGTGTGTGTGTGTGTGTGTGTGTGGTGTGTGTGTGTGTGTGTGTGTGTGTGTGTGTGTGTGTGTACTCACCTAGTTGTACTCACCTAGTTGTGCTTGCGGGGGTTGAGCTCTGGCTCTTTGGTCCCGCCTCTCAACCGTCAATCAACAGGTGTACAGTTTCCTGAGCCTATTGGGCTCTATCATATCTACACTTGAAACTGTGTATGGAGTCAGCCTCCACCACATCGCTTCCTAATGCATTCCATTTGTCAACCACTCTGACACTAAAAAAGTTCCTTCTAATATCTCTGTGGCTCATTTGGGCACTCAGTTTCCACCTGTGTCCCCTAGTGCGTGTGCCCCTTGTGTTAAACAGCCGGTCTTTATCAACCCTGTCGATTCCCTGAGAATCTTGAATGTGGTGATCATGTCTCCCCTAACTCTTCTGTCTTCCAACGAAGTGAGGTTTAATTCCCGTAGTCTCTCCTCGTAGCTCATACCTCTCAGCTCGGGTACTAGTCTGGTGGCAAACCTTTGAACCTTTTCCAGTTTAGTCTTATGCTTGACTAGATATGGACTCCATGCTGGAGCCGCATACTCCAGGATTGGTCTGACATATGTGGTATATAATGTTCTGAAAGATTCCTTACACAAGTTTCTAAAGGCCGTTCTTATGTTAGCCAACCTGGCATATGCTGCTGATGTTATCCTCTTGATATGAGCTTCAGGGGACAGGTCTGGCGTGATATCAACCCCAGGTCTTTCTCTCTCTCTGACTCTTGAAGTATTTCATCTCCCAAATGGTACCTTGTACCTGGTCTTCTGCTTCCTACCCTATCTTCATTACATTACATTTGCTTGGGTTAAACACTAACAGCCATTTGTTCGACCATTCCTGCAGCTTGTCCAGGTCTTCTTGAAGCCTCAAGCTTCAAGAAGATGTTCTGTGTACTCACCTAATTGTACTCACCTAATTGTGCTTGCGGGGTTGAGCTTTGGCTCTTTGGTGTGTGTGGTGTGTGGTGTGTGTGTGTGTGTGTGTTGTGTGGGGTGTGTGTGTGTGTGTGGTGTGTGTGTGTGTGTGTGTGTGTGTGTGTGTGTGTGTGTACTCACCTATTTGTACTCACCTATTTGTGCTTGCGGGGGTGAGCTTTGGCTCTTTGGTCCCGCCTCTCAACTGTCAATCAACTGGTGTACAGATTCCCGAGCCTACTGGGCTCTATCATATCTACACTTGAAACTGTATATGGAGTCAGCCTCCACCACATCACTGCCTAAAGCATTCCATCCGTTAACTACTCTGACACTGAAAAAGTTCCTTCTAACGTCTCTGTGGCTCATGTGGGTACTCAGTTTCCACCTGTGTTCCTTTGTTCACGTCCCCCCAGTGTTGAATAGTTTGTCCTTGTCTACCCGGTCGATTCCTCTGAGGATTTTGTAGGTTGTGATCATATCTCCCTTACTCTTCTGTCTTCCAGTGTCGTAAGGTGCATTTCCCGCAGCCTTTCCTCGTAACTCATGCCTCTTAGTTCTGGGACTAGCCTAATGGCATACCTATGAACTTTTTCCAGTTTCCTCTTGTGCTTGACAAGGTACTGGCTTTATGCTGGGGCCTCATACTCCAGGATTGGTCTTACATATGGTGTNGCCGGAAACCGAACGTTTCCATTCCCAGAGCACCACTGATACCCATCCAGGTGCCTGAGGAACCGTTCCACAGACTTATTATTGACTGTGTTGGTCCCTTGCCTCGGACCAGTGCAGGCAACGCCTATATCTTAACTATCCTGTGTCCTACCACCAGATTCCCCATAGCAGTTCCAGTGAAAAACATTACGGCTGCTACAGTGGTGAAGAATTTACTGAAAATCTTCACCCAATATGGATTTCCGAGGGAGATACAGAGCGACTGTGGCACCAACTTCACCAGTGATCTCTTCAAACGGACTCTGGAGGAGTTCAACATCAAACAGGTACTGTCCACCCCTATCATCCTGCTTCACAGGGTTCTCTCGAGCGTAGTCATCAGACTATCAAGGCACTCTTAAAAAGTTTTGCAATGAGACCTCAAAGATTGGGATAGGCAACTTGATCTCATTATGTGTATTTTCAGAAGTCTTCCCAACGAGTCACTAGGAGTATCTCCTTATGAGATGCTCTACGGACGTAAGTGCCGTACACCTCTCAAGGCTTTCAAGGATTCTCTACGTGATGCCACCTTCAGTGAGCATCAGAATGTGCCCCAGTATCTTCAAAACTCCGACACATTCTAGAGAGTCCATTCCTTTGCTAGCAACAACCTACAGAAAGCCCAAGAGAGGATGAACTCGTTACGACCAGCACTGCCAAGTAAGGAAGTTTAAACCGGAGACTTAGTTCTTGCCTATTTCCCTATCCCAGGTTCTCCTTCAGAACAGGTTCTCAGGACCCTACCGTGTTAAGGAGTGCCGGAACAACTTCAACTACGTTCTCGAGACCCCCGATAGCGGCGGAAGACCCAGCTGTGCCACATCAATCTGCTCAAGCCCTATCATGGGGTTCCTCCCACTGTGTTACCAACTTTACCTCATTTACAGATCCATACAGCCACAGTGAGACCTTCCCTGCTTCTCCTTCCGAAAACACTGACACTGAGACAGCGCTTTCTAATTCGAAATCCTTACTGACCTTCACAATCATTTTCAGGACGATAATAGTGCTTCACTCATCAAACTCATCAGAGAACATCAGGAGTTGTTTCGAGATGATCCCCAAGAGTGTACTGTGACTCGGCACGACATCCAACTGCTACCTGACACCCAGCCGATTCGCCAACCGTTCTACAGAATCAGCCCTAGCAAAACGGAAGTCATGCGTGCTGAGGTACAGTATCTCTTGGACCATGGACTGGCTACCCCCTGTGAGTCCCCCTGGGCCTCACCATGCATCCTGGTACCCAAACCTCACGGCAAATCCGTCTTTGCACGGATTATAGGAAATTAAACAGTGTCACCGTGAAGGATGCCTACCCATTACCTAGGATAGACGACATCCTTGATGCCATTGGTAATGCCCGCTACCTGTCACAGATGGACTTACTCAAGGGCTATTACCAGGTGAGCTTAACGGAGCGAGCTAAAGAACTGTCTGCCTTTATAACCTCTTTCGGGCTTTTCAGGTACAACCGCCTTCCCTTTGGACTCTGCAATGCCCCGCCACCTTTCAGAGAGCTGTCAACCGCGTCATCCAGGGCTTGGACAACACCTACGCCTATTTGGATGATATCGTTGTAGCATCCAACACCTGGAGCGAACACCTGCTCCAGCTACAACGATTGTTCTACAAGCTCCTGAAAGCCGGCCTCACCATCAATCTGGGCAAGTCCACCTTCGCGAAAGGTAAAGTGCGGTACCTGGGTCATGTTATAGGGAGTGGCAGCCTGGCTCCATTAAATATCCACATTCAAGCAATCCAACAGTATCCACTGCCTACTACCAGGAAGCAGCTCCTGCGCTTCCTTGGTCTTACTTCCTATTACCGTAGGTTTGTGAAGAACTTAGCACTGTTGCAACCCCCTTAATCACCTTAACCAGTCCCAAGCAACGGTATAATTGGACCAGGGAGCAAACCGTTGCCTTCGAACAACTCAAATTCCTCCTCTGTTCTAATCCTATTCTCGCCTCACCAGATATCAAGAAGCCATTCATCCTCCATGTCGACGCCAGTGGTACCGGCATCGGAAGTGTCTTAATGCAGCAGCGAGGCGAGGAGGTTCTACCTGTCAGCTACTACAGTTGTAAGTTGAAGCCTCATCAGAAAAACTATAGCACTATAGAGAAGGAACTCCTCTCCATCGTCCTGAGCTTACAACACTTTGCACCATATCTGCACGGTGCTAGGTCCACTACCATCTATTCGGACCACAACCCTCTAAGATTCCAACTTCAAGCCCAATTCAATAACCAACGTCTGCTGCGATGGGCTTTATACCTTCAAGGCTTCAATCTGAAGATCTGTTATATTAAGGGGCCTGATAACATCATCGCTGACGCCATCTCCAGAGTGCATGAGGTAGAGGCAGCTCCACCTCCACTCTACCTCCCGTGAATGTGACTCCAGCAGAACCACAGGCTTCGGGGGAGAGTTGTGACGATAATCTCTTCCCAGAGATTTAGCCTGCTCCTTCTGCTAGAATCACGTTCAACACAATATTCAAGATACGTTATTCAGTGGCTTAAACGTATATATCAAGACAGCCACACGCACCTGCAACTCCCTCCTTCCCCCACTCCTGCACACCTGGTCGACCCGCTAACTGCTACTCCCAGCCAAACTACCGACTTGCGGCCGTCCTGCATTCTCATTGGCCGTTCAACAACACACCACTCCAGCTCCACGCCAATCACATTCCTCGCAAGCCAATGTCAGGACTGCCAGCAGTTCTCCAGTCAGAATATATCTAGTGCTCTTGCTGTGAACACCTACTTGACCCACCTGTCATGTTCACAGAAAATGGTACCATCCGTTTTCTATGTGCGGCGGCTGGACGCCACTAGAGGAGGTAAACAATAGCGCACAGGACGCCTGCCAAGCTTGGGAGCTACTCCATCATGTAATCAGTTTAAGTATTAAAGTCAGTAACCAGGAATGACTTTACATCAACCTTACTACCAAGACTATCTCAGCTATACACAGACACCACACTGGCGACGAGGATGAAATGGGAACGCAGATATTTTGTTCAACAAAACACAAGGAAGGAGCATGCTGTCTCGCCCAGAGGAGGAAGGAGAAGCTGTCTGTGAGCACCATACCCGATGCTGTATGCAACCCCATGCTGTGTGCTGACTGTTGCTGTGTGCTGATCGTTGCTGTGTGCTGGCCGTTGCTGTGTGCTGGCCAATGCTGTGTGCTACCCAAGCTGTGCTGAGTGTTGCTGTGAGAGGAATCTGCCGACGCTGTGTACGAAACGACGCTTTGATGCAGTGTACAAAACCCGATGTTTTGGTTACGAAACGACGCTTCGTGCTACAAAATTCTTCACGC
Source organism: Procambarus virginalis (assembly GCA_020271785.1). Taxonomy (NCBI): domain Eukaryota; kingdom Metazoa; phylum Arthropoda; class Malacostraca; order Decapoda; family Cambaridae; genus Procambarus; species Procambarus virginalis. The sequence goes on along the minus strand of WNGS01167907.1, from coordinate 174,227 downwards.
TGTGAACCAACTGCTGCCAACTGCTGCCAACTGCTGTGCCAACTGCTGCCAACTGCTGTACCAACTGCTGCCAACTGCTGTACCAACTGCTAACAACTGCTGTGTTGCTGTGAGTAGGAACAACACATGTACACAAGGGCTAGGTAAGAAGTCAGTTGCTGCTGTGTTGTGCACTGTTGTGAACTTTTGCATTAAAATGCTTGTGTGCTTTGCAAAATTAAAGTAATTACAGTGAATTCTTAAATAACATATACAGTGCAGTAAGTGTTATATATTCTGAGGAACATTTTAAGTGATAAGTTTAAATTTATTCAGTAAAAATGGCAAATATACCTCAGTTTCCTGCATTTGATCCTGACTGTGACCAGACAAACCTGTCACAGAGGTGGGTCAAATGGCTTAAAAGGTTTGAAAATTTGTTGATAGTTTCTGATATCAAAAGTGCTGAAAGAAAGCGTGCCTTTCTACTTCACTATGCAGGTGATAGAGTTTGTGACATCTTTGATACACTGAAAGACACTGGTGGTGCCAAAGATTATGACACTGCCAAGGTCAAATTAACTGAGCATTTCAAACCAAGGCAAAATACTGCTATGGAAATTATGCATTTCAGGAGAGCAAAACAACTCTCTAATGAAACTGTTGATCAATACCATACACGTCTGCAGGGTTTAGCAACCCATTGTGAGTTTGCTGATGTTGACAAAGAAATCAAACAGCAAATAATTGAAACATGCACATCTACACGTCTTCGTCGAAGAGCTCTAGAACTTGTTGATGATAAAAGTTCTCTTACCAAGATACTGGATATGGCTCGTCGAATGGAAGATGCTGCACGTGATGCTCGTATCATGGAGTGCAGTGCCAACAACGGTTCTGCCACTGTTACTAACAGTCATGAAGTATGTAAGGTTCAGGGAGTACACCATGATCGTAGAAGATATCATGCCAAACCTAACATTAAATTGAGCCGAGAACCACATCACAACAGGAGTCAGGGAACAAGACTCAAGCAGTCACAACGACTCGCATCAAAGGTTGTCAACAATAAATGTTACAATTGTGGAGGAGATTACCCACACCCAGATAATGTTTGTCCTGCACAAGGTAAGAAGTGCTATGAGTGTAGAAAACTAGGTCATTTTGGTGCTATGTGTCGTTCCACACTAAAGAAACCACAATCAATAAATAAAAGCAATGTACGAGGATTTTTTATCATGCTATGATAATTCACACATGATACATCACGTGTGATGTATCATGTGTATCATGCTATGATAATTCACACATGATACATCACACATGATAACAATACTATGCTTCATCACATGACAAGATCACAAAGCTAGATCATATGATAAAAATACCATGATTCATCAAATGATAATAATACCATAATACATCACATGTTAACAATACCATGCTACATCACACTATTACAATTCCATGATACATCACACAGTAACAAAACTATGCTACATCATATAATAACAATTCCATACTTCTTAACATAACAAAACAGTACTTGATTTAACGTTAACAATGTCATGCTACGTCATATCTACATTAAATTCCATATTACTTTGTATGGTAACAATACCATTCTAAATCACATAACAATACTACACTACATCTTATGTTAACAATTCCATGCTATTTCACATAGCACCACAGTACTACATCAGATGATAAAAATTCTATGCTACATCACATGATGATAACACCATGTTTCGTCACATGAAAACAATACCATAGTGAGTCACAAAATTACAATACCGTGCTAAATTCCGCGACAACAATACTATGATTTTATCACCAGATAACACCATGCTTCATTACATGACAAGAATACCATGCTACATCACATGATAACAATAGCATATTACCTCACATATTAACAATATCATGCTACATCACATCATAACAATACTAAGCTACATCTCATGCTAAAAAAATGCTTCATCACATAATAACAATTCCATGCTACATAACATGTTAACAGCAACATGCTACATTACTTAAAAATATCATGCTACTTCACATGATAACAATACCATGCTATATCTTTTGACAACAATGACATTGCAAGACATGTTAACAATACCATATTTCATCACATGATAACAATATCATGCTCTATAACATGATAACAATACATCACCTGATAACAATACCATGGTACATCACATAATAACACTTTCGTGGTATATCACATGATAAAAATACCATGTTACATCACATGATAACAATACCATGCTACATAACATAATAATAATACCCTGCTACTTAACATGATACAAATACCATACAACATCACATGTTAACAATATCATGTTACATCACATGATAAAAATAACTAGCTACATCACATGAAAACAATACTATGCTACATCATGATAACAATAACATGCTAAATCGCATGATAAAAATCCATACTGTTCCACATGTTAACAATACCATGCATCATTTCATAATACCAATAAAATGGTACATCACATGACAACAATACCATATTACTTTATATGGTAACAATACCATTCTAAATCACATACTAAAAATACCATAATGCATCACATGATTTCAATACATAACTGCATCATATGTTAACAATACGTTGCTTCATCATATGGCAATAATACCATGTACTTTATTAGATATCAATACCATGCTACATCACACGATAACAGTATTATTCGACATCACTTGTTAACAATACCATGCTACTTCATACGACAACAATTCTAAGGTACATATCATGCTAAAAATACTATGAAATATCACATAATTACAATTCCACGCTACATAACATGTTAAAAGTAACATGCTTAAACATATGATAATAATACCATGCTAAATCACACGATAACAATACAATGCAACATCACATGATAAAAATACCTTTTTTCATCACCTGATAACCATACCATGCTACATCACATGATAACAATACCATACCTATTCACATGATAACAACATCATGCTACATCACATGATAAGAATACAATGCAACATCACATGATAACCATACTATACTGCATCACATATTACCAATAACAGACTACCTCACACGATAACAATATTATGTTACATCTCATGCTAAAAATACTATGCCACATCACATATTAACAATTCCATACTACATAAGATGTTAACAGTAACATGCTCCTTCACATGATAACAATATCATGCTCAAATTAATGATAAGAAAACCACACTATATCACTTAATAACAATGCCATACTACATACTGCATGCAATGTTTACTACACCAATTACATCTCATGATAACAATGCAATGCTACATCACGTGATTAAACAACCACTTAACATCACTTGATAACAATACAATGCTGCATCAGATGATAACAATACAATGCTGCATCACATGATAACAATGTCATAATACATTACATGATAACAATACCATGCTATATCACATGATAACAATACTATTCCATGCATAGACATTCAGGCCATTAAAGTAGACTGCTCTGAGCACTCTAACTTTTTCAAAGTAAACGTGCCAGTCACTCGGGACACTGGATGAAGAGCACCCCGTGCGAGCCGGCGGGTCTACTTAGCTGTTCGGAAAAAATATCTTGCAATATCACATGTCAGCAATACCTTATTACTTCAAATGTTAACAATTCCATCTAAATCACACAATTGCAATACCATGCTACTTCACATGATATCAATACAAAAACATCATACTTTAACAATACCTTGCGACACCACATGACAATATCCACAAGTACATCTCCTGATTACAATACCATGCAATTTCAATTGATAATAATACCGTTCAAATCAAAGTATAAAAATACAATACTCATCACACGCCAACATGCTACATCACACGATAAAAATAATGTACCACATTACATGATAGCAATACCATGGTACATCACATGATAACAATTCCATACAATATCACATAATAACAATAAAATGCTACATAATATGATAACAGTATCATGCTAATTCACTGGATAACATACAGTACTACATCACACGTTAACAATTTATGGACTTTATAACAACCAAGTACTACATCATATCTTAACAATTTAATGCTACATCTCATGATAACAATATCATGCTATATCACATTTCAACCATATCATGCTACATCCCATAATACAATTACCATACTGTATCACTTGTTAACAATACCAGGCTTCATCACATAATAACAATACCATGCTAAATAACATGAAAACAATTCCATGCTACATCACATGATTCTAATACCTTGCTACATCACATAAAAACATGACAATTCATGCCAACAATATCATATTATTTCAAATGTTAACAATGCCATTCTAAATCACCAAATAATAAAACCATGCTCCATCACTTGAAATCAACACAAAATTGTATCGTATGTTAAAAATGCCTTGCTACAGTTCTTGACAATGATACCAGTTACTTCACCTGATAATAATAACATGCTATATCACATGATAGCAATACCATGCATCATTACATGATAACAATACCATGCTACATCATATGATAAAAATACCATACCATATCACATGGTGATATAACCCATGCTTCATCACATAATAACTATAACATGCCACTTCAAATGAAAAAAATACCATGCCACATCACATAACAATATCATAGTGCATCACATGAAAACAATACCATGCTATATTATATCATACGAATACCATTCTAAATCACATAATAACAATACCATGCTTCATCACTTGATATCAATTAAAAACTGCACCATATGTTAACAAAACCTTCTTACAGCACATGACAATAAAATAATATGCTTCACACGATAACAATACCATGCTAAATTACAATTACATGATAATAATACAATGCTAAATCACATGATAAAAATACCATTTTACATCGCATGATAACAATACCATGCTACATCACATGATACTAATACCATGCTACATAACATGACAGAAATAACATGCTACATCCCACGATAACAATACCACGCTGACTCACATGTTAGCAGTAAAATGCTACATCTCATGATATCAATATTATGCTTCAACTAATGATATCAATACCATGTTATATCTCTTGCTAACAATACCATGCTCTATCACTTGATAACAATGCCCTACTACATGAAATGTTAACAATATCATATTGCAATACCTTGCCACCTCTCTTGATAACAATAAAATGCCAAATAACAAGATAACAACACCATTCAATATCATATGAAAACAATAAAATGCTATATCGATGGTAACAATACAATGCTACGTCACACGATAAAAATACTATGCTACATCATATAATATCAATTCCATACTGCATCACATGTTAAGAGTAACATGCTACATCACATGATAACAGAATCATGTATATAGCGTGATAACGTTACCATGCTATATCACTTGATAACATTGCCATACTACATGGCATATTAATAATACCATATTACATCATTTGATAACTATGTCATGCTGTATCTCATGATAGCAATACCATGTTACATCACATGACAACAATACCATATTACTTCATATGTTAACTATACAATTCTTTATCATAAAATAAAAATACCATGCTACATAACAATACAAACTGCATCAGATGCTAACAATACCTTGCTACATTACATGACAATAATACGATGTGCTTCAGATGATAACAATGTCATGTGAAATCACATACTAACAATATCATCAATATCAATTAACATACTAACAGTTCAATGCTACATCACATGATAAAAGTACGAGTCTAAGTCACATGATAAAAATACGAGTCTAAGTCACATGATAAAAATACGAGTCTAAGTCACATGATAATAGTACCATGATACATCCCATGATAACAATACAATACTACTTCACACGATAACAATACCATGCTACATCACATGGTAACAATAATATGCAACATCACATTATAACAATACCATGGTACATCAAATGATAATAATTACATTCTACATCACATGATAACAATACCATGCTATAAAACATGTTATCAATACCATGCTACATCTTCTATATAAATAAAAATTTAAATGTTCGTTTGTTCAAAATCGCTAATCTCCGAAAGTTCTTCACTGATTTCCTTGAAATTTTCACACAACGTTCCCTTGGCATGCCAGCGGGTTTTTATATATATACTATATAGATATCACATCTGAGACGAGAAAAACATGCTTTTTTGAAAAGCTGTGTTTTTTGGGTGTTTTTCATGTGGGTGAAATTTTCGAAACTCTTTACTGATTGCTTTGAAATTTTGACACAACATTGCATTCGAATAGGCGAGAATTTTTACATATCTACTATATACATGCCTCGCCTGTGATAGGAAAAAAACATGCTTTAAAAAAAAAAGTGCCATCTGTAGGACGTAAGAGCAACACACGCTGTAAACTCTAAAAGTTCTTCAACGATTGTTTTGAAATTTTGGCACAACGTTCCATTCGAATACATGCGTGTTTTTATATAACTACTATTTAGATGCCACACCTGTGTCAGGTAAAAACTTGCGTTTTTGAAAAACAGTGCCATCTGTTGCACGTAAGAGCAACACACGATATTCAAAATATGTTACAATTCCATTTCATTTCCATTTCCGATTGCATTCATAAATTGAATTTTCATAGATTTTGATTTATTTTCATTTTGATTTAATTATTTTGCATGACGTTACATTGGAATTGAGCTGTGTTGTTTACCACACCGTTCATATC
>WNGS01167907.1:119675-131767 GCA_020271785.1 Procambarus virginalis | reverse complement strand
CTTCCTAATGCATTCCATTTGTCAACCACTCTGACACTAAAAAAGTTCTTTCTAATATCTCTGTGGCTCATTTGGGCACTCAGTTTCCACCTGTGTCCCCTAGTGCGTGTGCCCCTTGTGTTAAAAAGCCTGTCTTTATCAACCCTGTCGATTCCCCTGAGAATCTTGAATGTGGTGATCATGTCCACCTCTAACTCTTCTGTCTTCCAACGAAGTGAGGTTTAATTCCTGCAGTCGCTCCTCGTAGCTCATACCTCTCAGCTCGGGTACTAGTCTGGTTGCAAACCTTTGAACCTTTTCCAGTTTAGTCTTATGCTTGACTAGATAGGGACTCCATGCGATATATTCTTCATTAATATATATTATGTTTATTTAAATCAAGTATTCCACGGCGATTGATCGACTCTTTGAAGACCAAAACAGTTAAGTCACTAAGCTGACTTCACACCATATTGGAATCTATTTGTTATTGAAATTCATGTAAAACATTTTAGGTTGCATCTGGCAAGTGCAACCCTGCAAGACGGACGGCTGTTGCTCTTGTGTATGCAGATTTTATGCAATTATTCAAGGAGGCGAAGGTCCCAGAGAAACGTAAACATTATTATTTAGTAGTTGGTTCAACATGAGTTTGGTTGTTGCTTACTGATATAGACGGTTACTATATTGGTTGTGCTGGGAGGTCATCATTATAGGAGCTCTGTCATGACGTGATGTAGTATTGCAGCATTGTGTTGCTCTCATGTGACGCAGTATTGCAACATTGTGTTGCTCTCATGTGACCCTGTATTGAAACATTGTGTTGCTCTTATGTGGCCCTGTATTGGAACATTGTGTTGCTCTGATGTGACACAGTATTGCAACATTGTGTTGCTCTGATGTGGCCCTGTATTGGAACATTGTGTTGCTCTGATGTGACACAGAATTGCAAAATTTTTTTGCTCTGTCGTGACGCTGTATTAAAGCATTGTGTTGCTCGGATGTGACGCAGTTCTGCAGCATTGTTTTGCTCTGATGTGATGTAGTATTGCAGAACTGTATTGATCTGATATGACGAATTATTAGAACATTGTGTTGCTATGATATGAAGTAGTAGTGTTTGATTGATCTATTAAGATGTGATGTAGCATTGTATTGCTCTGTTCCTAAATAGCTTGTGGTACTCTGATATGATGAAGCATTGTGTTCCTCTAATGTTATGTAGTATTGTGTTGCTCGGTTCTAATGTAGCGTTGCGTTGTACTGATGTGATAATGAATTGTGTTTCTCTGATGTATATAACATTATGCTGATCTGATGTAATAAAGAATTGCTCCGTCTGTGTCGCTCTGTTCTTATGTAGCATTCTCTGATTTGATGAGGAATTGTATTTGTCTGATGTAAATAGAATTATGTTGCTCTGATGTGACATAGCATTGTGTCGCTCTTTTGTTCTGATGTGATGATGCATTGTGTTGCTCTGATGTAATTTATCATTGAGTTTCTCTGATGTGATTTAACATAGTGTTGTTCTGATTTTACATAGCATTTCTGGCTCTGTTTAGCTGATGTGATGTTGAATTGTGTTTCTCTTAGTCGATGTAGCATTCTGTTGCTCTGTTGTGATGTTTTATTATGTTGCTCTGATGTGATAATGAAGTGCGTTGCTCTAATGGGGTGTTAGCATTGTGTTGCTCTGATGTGATGTAGAATTATGTAGCTCTGATGTGATGTAACAGTGTGTTGCTCTGATGTGATGCAGAATAATGTTGCTCTGATGTGATGTACCATTGTGTTTTTCTGATGTGCTGTAGAATGGTATTGTTATCATGTAATATATCATGATGTCGTTATCATGTGATGTAGCATCTTATCGTTATCAAGTGATATAGCATGGTGTCGTTATCATGTGATGCATCATGGAAAAGTTATAATGTGATAAAGCATCGTATTGTTATCATGTTATACTGCATGGTGTCGTTATCATATGATGTAGCATGGTGTCGTTATCTTGTGATGTAGCATGGATTTGTTATCCTGTGTTTAGCATGGATTGATTATTCTGTGTTTAGCATGGATTTGTTATCCTGTGTTTAGCATGATATTGTTATTGTTAGGAAAAATTACTAGCAGTATTGACTATTTATTTAATTATTATTATTTATTTATTATTTAATTATTATTTATTATTTATTAATTATGTATTTATTTATTTATTATTTATTTAATTATTATTTATTTATTTATTATTTATTTATTTATTTATTTATTTATTTATTTATTTATTTATTTAATTATTTATTATTTATTTATTTATTATTAAATTATTAATATTTAATTTACTATTAAAATATTAATCTAGAGATTGGACTGAACAGATTAAATGTTATCCCACCAGCAGCCTCTTTCACATATTGGGGGGGGGGGGGAGTTAATTATATGTGTTTGACCAAATCAAAATTAATTGATTGATAAATTCTACTGATTAATAAACGATTACACGAATAAATAATATAATGTGTTAAGCTGGGCTTAGCCGTATTTGTAGAATGCAGCCAGGTTCACAAATAATGGACATGGGTTCACAAATAATGGACATGGGTTCACAAATAATGGACGAGGGTTCACAAATAATGGACATGGGTTCACAAATAATGGACGAGGGTTCACAAATAATGGACGAGGGTTCACAAATAATGGACGTGGGTTCACAAATAATGGACGAGGGTTCACAAATAATGGACGAGGGTTCACAAATAATGGACGAGGGTTCACAAATAATGGACGCGGGTTCACAAATAATGGACGAAGGTTCACAAATAATGGACGCGGGTTCACAAATAATGGACGTGGGTTCACAAATAATGGACGCGGGTTCACAAATAATGGACGCGGGTTCACAAATAATGGACGAGGGTTCACAAATAATGGACGCGGGTTCACAAATAATGGACGCGGGTTCACAAATAATGGACGCGAGTTCACAAATAATGGATGCGTGTTCACAAATATTGGACTCAGATTCACAAATAATGCACGTGGGTGCACAAATAATGGATGCGGGTTCACAAATAATGAATGCGGGTTCACAAATAATGAACGCGGGTTCAAAAATAATGGACGCGGGTTCACAAATAATGGACGCGGATTCACAAATAATGGACGCGGATTCACAAATAATGGACCAGGTTCACAAATTAAAGGACACGGGTTCACAGATAATTGACGCAGGTTCACAGATAATGGACGCGGGTTCACAAATAATGGACGCGGGTTCACAAATAATGGACGCGGGTTCACAAATAATGGACGCAGGAGTAATCCGAAACAACGACTAGTAGTAATCAACCAACCGCCCTCGCCCATACCTCCAATACAAAGATCTTGGTTCCATATATGGTGTCTAGTTCTTAGGACACAACCAACCCATCCCAATCTAACCTCTATTAACTAAGGGTTTAATGGCCATTTTTCTCTACATCTGTTCAAACACAACCCAACCTTATATACAAGGATTTGGATTCCAGTTGATGCAAAAATATCACTTTCCCCAAAAAAAGAAGGTGCAACAATTGATGTCAGGTCAAGGCAGGTTAGCTTCAGGGTTGTTGAGTCCATAACCAATATTGACAGGAATATTCGGCAAAGATCCACGCAGGTTAGGGCACAAGGTAGTTGGGTTAATATCCAAACAAACACTTTTCTAAGAATATACAATATAATATTTAACAAAGATTTATAGATAAAAAAAACAGAAAACATTGCCAAGAATATTGAACTGCATATTGGAAATGTGCCTTAAATTTGCAGTATATGGAATAGGTGAAAGTTGGGGGACAAATTGGGCATTGGCCGTGCTATGATACTCAAAATTCTGGTAAATTTGGTATAAAATGTCTCAAATTGGGATAAATTTGCATAAATTGGGGTACAAATTAGGTAGAAATTACCTTAAATTGGCATAAATTTGACCTTAGCCATGTTAGGGGTTAGGTCTGTTTTTTTTTGGTAGCATTGATGTATATAAAAACGCATCTGAATATTGAAAATGGCTGGTTGGACACTGCACTATCACTATGAAATGGTCTTGGGGGATAGAGTATGACATGAGGCGATTAGATATTAGAAAATACACATACAAGTTATATGGAATGGGTGAAACTCAGATTCAGATTCAGATTCTTTATTTAGGTAAAGGTACATCCATTGAGTTACATACTGTCGGGGTTCACGGTTCGGGTTAAAGCAACGGTAGATTAGATATCCTCTCTAGGTGGTTGCTCTGACAATAACCCTTACTCACTGTCGTTCTGCGGGTCTTCCCTCGATCCTCTCGGCGCCACTGCACGCCCAGGAGAGTACCCCCAGTCGATCTCCCAACCGGCCTCAAGGTCGTAGAGTGAGTGGAGACACAGATTGTTCCCTCAATCTGTATGCCCGCCCCGACAAAGAACTATCACACAGCTTTCAAGGTCGCCAACTGGTGTTTTAGGTGTCCAGTAACACTGCAGTGGTGTGGTGTAATTGTGGTAATTATGGTAATAGCAAGTTGACTAGTTTGGTCTCAGGCTAGTAATTATTTCTGTCACTCTTTTATCTCCTATTGGCAGTCACAAGATAAATGGAGGGAATGATATAAACACCAACGAGTTTTGGTATTTTACTTAAAAACAACAAGAAACATATGCATCAGTAAACATATCAGGATCAAGTACATAAGCTGCTCTCTTCTCAGCAAATAATCTGGAACGCACCAATATGGCAACACGCTCCCTCATTAACGTCACTTGTCAAAATCAGCTGATCTCGCTGGGACTAACGCTTGTGAGAAACGTTATTTGCTTGTTGGTGGCGTCGCGTACCTCGTTTCTTTAACTTTTCGCAAACCACTGTATTTAACATTCACATGACATACTTATGATTCCACTAGGTTGCGATACACCACTTCACTGGTCTCACGATCGATATCTTATTCTCACTGCACTCAAAGTGATTATTCACCGTACCAAAAGATACACTATTCTTAATAGTATTTACTGAGAATGCACTCACTCACTGTACTGTTCTTTAAATCTATACTTCCTCTTAAAGCGATATCACTGGCAATCACTTCACATATACGAGATTATTCAGTATACAGGCATATGCATTGCATTGATAAATCATTAATCAAAACACAGGCATATATATATATATAAATCATCAATCAATACACAGGCATTTATATAAAGTCTGGGCTCATAGCCTAACACCAATAACTGGTTTACTACTAATATATATATAATAATAATCACAGGAAATGAATTATAGCCACAGCAAATTCCTTAATGAATCCTGGTGCTTGCACACACCCACACATAGATATATGTAAACGGATACTGTGAGTACTCTGGGTAGCCTCACCACACACTGTGCTCTCTGTGACTTAGATTCAGGTGAGACTTGCTCATGATATATAAAATATTCTGACAAATATATACAGCTAACTAAAGGGGAAATGGGAGGGTAACTGTTAACACCTACTTCACCTATCCTAGGATGAGAGTTGAGTTATAGCTCCTGGTCCAGGCTCTCGCCTCGTACACCTTCCAGAAGCACAAGCCAACGTCCGAGGATGATCGCGTCTCGCCGCTTCAGTACACTGCAGGTCCGTGCTCCTCCTCCAGTACGTTGCAGGGTTGGAGTCGGTCTCCTGGTCGTCAACTTTCCTCCCAACTACGGCAGCCAGCCTACGTCTCGGCGGTCGTCGTACGTTTCCCAATTAGTTCCTTGTCACTGTACTCCCAGAGGAACTGCCTCTCACCACTACGATGTCACTGTGAAGTTATCAGACGTCCCAGACGATACTGCTTAAGCTCCACACGCACAGCACCCGACTCCAGAGCACTTGAAGCTCACTACTGTCAATTCCCCCGTCGTCTAGGTATGTCACTAGGTATTTGGGAAGACTTCTCGACGTGCTTGCATCCAACTGGTAACTCGTAGGGTTCCACGTAGGTAGGGTTTCTGTCAAACTTGACAGGATCGTCGATCACACGTTCAACCTAGTTGACAAGGCGGTCAACCAGGTTCGCTCACAGTAGAATGGCCCAGCCACTAAACTGTCTCCTATTCTGGTGAACTGTCAAGGACGTTGCACACGTCGATGCCCGGCCCACTCCTTGCAACGCACCTGTCCCAGAGCACTTGTTGCTCAATATTCCGTCGATTCCTTATCTGATCCACACCTGGGTTGAAGGAAGACCTCACAGAGTGCGTGCTGACAACAGGAGACGCTTATATCCACCAGAGCTCGGTAATCCGTCACTCAGACAGGATGACCGATCGCACGTCCTGCCTCTCGGACGCGTCGTGTGGGACTGATGGCGCCAACCTGTCTCTACGGCTGGACCCCCCTGCCTATGTGACGTCACATTTTCCAAAGTAGGTTTTCATTGGCTCCCAGTGCCGCGTCGCTGACGGTATCCAATCTGGCGACACTGACGTCACACAGTAGTTAGTAAATGGAATGCACTAGGAAGTGATGTGGTGGAGGCTGACTCCATACACAGTTTCAAATGTAGATATGATAGAGCCCAGTAGGCTCAGGAATCTGTACACCAGTTGATTGACAGTTGAGAGGCGGGACCAAGAACCAAAGCTCAACCCCCGCAAGCACAATTAGGTGAGTACAATTAGGTGAGTACAGTTTTGGCGGGAGACCAGAGCAGCCAGCGCCATATTGGCTTCCTAAAGGGCCTATCCCACAGGCCAAAATACTCTACTTTCACGAATTTCTCGGCTCTGCGAGAACACTATTCTTTCCCACATATGTTAAACTGAGGCCCGCAACGTAGAGAACGCTCGGGAATAGTGGACATGACTCTTACAGCAGGCGTGGGAGAATTAGAAGGGGGGAACACCGTCACAATACATAATGATGGATTTAAAGATAGAGATAGTACATACAATACCTAAATGCAGGCGATGAGTCACAATAACGTGGCTGAAGTGTGTTGACCAGACCACACAATAGAAGGTGAAGGGACGACGACGTTTCGGTCCGTCCTGGATCATTCTCAAGTCGATTGTGACAATACCTAAAGCCACTAGTACGCATAGCTTGGGCAAACTGGGCTTTGGCTATGCTAGGATGTGGCAAAATCGTGTAAATTTGTTGGGCATTGTCATAAATTGGGATAAATTGGGGCAAATGTGGTGGAAATTGTCTTAAATTGAGATAAATTTGGTTTTGGCCTTCTTAGGTTAGTTCTGGTTTGGTAGGATTGTTGATAGATGAACATATCTGGATACTGGAAATAGCTCGATGGACACAGCGTTATCACTATGAAATGGTCTTTGGGAATAGTATATGACACAGTGGGGGGGGGGAGGGGAATGGATATTGGAAATGCACATAAATTTACATGGATAGGGAGAAACTTGGGTGAATTGGCCTTTGGCTGTGTTAGAATATGGCAAAATCGTGTACATTTGGTGGACATTGTCTTAAATTGGGATAAATTGGGCAAATTTGGTGGAAATTGTCTTAAATTGAGGTAAATTTAGTTAAATTTGGCCTTGACCTTGTTAGGTTAGGTCTGGTTTTGTAGGATTGATGATACGTGAACACAGCTGGATATGGAAATAGCTGGATAGACACAGCGTTAACACTATGAATGGTCTTGGGAATAGGATATGACAAGGGGGGGGGGGCGACAGGATATTGGAAATGTACATTAAATTTAGATGGGATATGGAGAAACTTGGTGTGAATTGGCTTTGGATGTAATATGATGTGGCGTATTTGGTAAATTTGATGGGGAAGTGTCATTAATTGGGTTAAATTAGCTTGATGACCACAGCACTAACACTATGAAATGGTTGGGAATGGGGAATATGTGGTGGCTGGATACTGGGCATTGGAAATGAACGTTATATTTAAATGAGATAGGAAAAACTTGGGCGAATTATCTTGAAAAAAAAACGGGCCTAATCCTGGGGGAACAGTGAAATTTAGCTTTCGTTGCATATGATTAGTTACATTTTAATTCAGTTTTAGTTTTTTGTTATAATTGGAGATAACTTTAGTGGAATTGTCGTAAACTGGAATGAATTTAAATAAATTAAGCTCGGGCTGTTTTTTTTAATCTTTGGGACATTTTACTTTTGGTTGTGCCATTCACTGTAAATTTAAGTAAAATTGGTGGAAATTGTCTTTAATTTGGTGAATTATCTGGATGGATGCAGCCCTAACTCCATGAAATGGTCTTGGGGATGAGGTATAATATGCATTGGCTGGATATTGGGTATTGAAAATGCACTTTAAATTTTAGATGGGATAGGGAAAGCTTAGGGGGTAAATTGGGCTCTGGCACGGCATAGACACGGCAAACCCCTGAATATAATATATTAGCTTAGCGGAAAATAAAAGTGATCTCCTGCATGCAGCGGGGGAAAAGGGATCAAGAGCCACAAAATTGGTTGGGAAACCAATAGACCCTACATATTGTTTAGCTATGCAAGTGACAATCTCTTGAAAGCTCGTTACGCGATTGTCACTGCCACATTCACACCTAAGTGATTCAACAAAAGGCTTGCAACGGTCTCTATGCAAGGCATTTTTACATCTACGGCAAGTCCCGCAGTTGCTAGTCGTGATCCACACCTGCCTAATTGGGGAGTTATGTGCATCTTTTACCTACAGTAAGCAAATATTTTGGTTACTTTGTTAAGATTCCTGGCAGTGCGTCATTATGAATGAAGTACTTGCATATTTCTTGGACTCCATTGAGGGGTGTCATCTCTGAATTCTGCGAATTTCTTTTTCGTATTCCAATATATAATGACGCAAAGTATGCGAACAGTTAAACTTGCTCATTGAATTTGTGTTAGTTTGCTACTGTAATTGTATGGGTTTGCATAAGTTTGTTGAGAATATAATTGAATGCTAGTTTAGTTCATTTATTATGTATCCCCATACCCATGTTGTGGGGCGGGTAGTGGAAAGGGTTACCACGGCGGGTAATGGACTCTGGGAATGAACCCCATAATTCATTTTGGCTCGAGCAAGAAAACAAACATCAAAAATGGGAAACAAATTTGCTAAAATTAATTTGTGCAAGTTTGAGAATGTGATTGTATTTTTTTTTATAAGTTTGAGAACATATAATTGAATGTTAGTTTTAATTCATTTATTAATGCAGCCCCTATTCCCATCTTGCGGGCAATAGCGGAAAAGGCTGCAGAGATGCATAATGGGTCTCAGGGTCGGAACCCACACAATTCATTTAGCTAAGGCAAGCTTTCGCAATCTTAATGCGCTAGTTTTGAAAAATCCAATGGACATTGTCACACATCAACAATGGAGCACGAGACAGACCGCAAGTGCAGTTTCTAAATTAAAAACCACAACTGGGATATGTGGAGAGCTAGTGTCATAATTTATATGTTTTTCCTGCACACCGCTGCCCATCCAGTGGGGTCTAATCTGAGCAGTAGTACTATCTAAAAGTCTGCTGCTTTTATTGGATGATCTATAGATGTGTGGCTCCTCTTACATCATCTATAGTAGCAGTTTCTAAATTAAACAACTGGCATATGTAAGGAGCTAGTCTAACAATTGATGTTTTTATTTTTTATTTTTATCAGGCCCACTGCCCCTCTATCCAGCGGACTGCGGCTGGATGGGTTACAATTGAGCCAAACATTTGGTCAGGGCGAGATACGGGCTCATTTAGAGAATTTACTATAGATAAAAAAAGCTAAATGTCTGGAACTGAACATGGGCCTGCACGAGAGTTGCTCTTGGCACTCAAATGTTTTAAAGATTAAAATCTCTATAAGTGAAGGGGCAACTAAGATACTGCATTGTTTAGAGAAATTGCCATGTCAATTGCTCGGATGTAAGGAACTGAATGAAGGCCGCCTGAAGGGTTCTCACCATCCAGTGCAAATGAGGAATCATGTGGGAGAGCAAGATTTTCTCTGCGATGGAAAAAAAACTTGAAAAAACTGGTACTTAAAAGTTTGAAAATCTCAATAACTTTTATAGCACATGAAAGTCTTATAATATATTTTGGAGTAAATCTTGTCTATGTTAAATTATTAAAAATTTAGTAATACTGTAATTGCAATGCCTTCCAAACCTGGCTCAATAAAATAATTTTTTATGAAATCTCGTAAGTATTTATGCAAATTTATTATTAAACTATCATAATGCTCAATGGCATTAATTTTCTTGAGAGGCTTTATAAAGAATATATAATGCTAATAAAAAAACTGTTCTATCTGATGCAGTCTTTTACATAAATAGTTTTGAGAAAAAAAAAGCATGTCTATTTACGAACGAGTAACTGGGTGGGCATCTGGATTACTGGGGGATTTGTTGGGGTGCAGAGTTCTGGTGGTGCGAGTTTATCCCTGATGATGATTTTTTCCCAGCTATATTTAAAAAAAAAATAAACCAGTGAAATGGGGAACATTATGATGAACTTAAAACTTAATGCATGTTGTTTAGTCAAGAGTTATTTGTTCATTTTATATATTGCAGCAGTTATTTTTCTAACCTGATTCTATGTATGACTAACCACCCAGTGTAGGTTTGGAAGGCTTTGCCAATTAAAGCACCGTAAGTTTGTGAAAGTGTTTAAGTTTAGGGGGACTGAGTGTTTGCGCGAATGTGCAAACCCGTTTTTATTTGTAAGTTAAACAAAAAAATTTAGTTTGTGTATAAGAGTATTTGTAAGTGAGTTTGTGCAAGCTAGTGGTCTCGATGAGGATAAGAAGCTGCATGGTGGCTTGAGTTTGAGGTCTCTCTCTATTTTTGCCCTGATGGTTTAAGTAAGATTGTGAAACTGTTCTAAGTTATGGGGGACTAAGTATTTTGCACGAATGTGCAAACCCCGTGTTTTATTTGTGTAGTAAGAAGTTAAACAAAAAATTACGTTTGTGTATAAGAGTTTTTGTGAACGTATGTGCAAAGATAGTGGCCTTGATGAGGACAGGTAGCTGTTGGCATGTTTTGAGGTATCTATTTTTGCTCTGATTTGTTTAAGTAAGTTTGTGTGAGATTAAGTAAGATTGTGAAACTGTTTAAGTTTAAGGGGGACTAAGTAATTGTGCGAATGTGCAAACCCTGTGTTTAATTGTGTAAGTTAAAAAAAAATTGATGTGATGATGTATTGTGTTCGTCTGAAGTGATGTATTATGTTGTTTTGATTTGATGTAGCATTGTGTTGCTTTGATGTGATGTAGCATTGTGTTGCTTTGATGTGATGTAGTATTATGTTGCTCTGATGTAATGTAATGTTGTGTTGTTCTAATGTAATAAAATATTATGCTGCTCCGACTTGATTTTGCATTGTGTTACTCTGATGTGATGTAGTATTGTGTTGCTTTCATGTGATGTAGTATTGTGTTGCTTTGATGTGATGTAGTATTGTGTTGCTCTGATGTGTTGTAGTATTGTGTTGCTTTGATGTGATGTATCGTTATGTGGCTATGATGTGATATAGCACGGTATTGTTATCATGTGATATATACTGGTGTCGTTATCATGTCATGTAGCATGGTATTGTTTTCATGTGATATAGCATGGTGTCGTTATTATGTGATATAGCATGATACTGTTATCATGTGATGTAACATGACATTGTTATCATGTGATGTAGCAGGGTATTGTTATTATGTGATGTAGCATGTTGTTGTTATCATGCGATTTAGCATGGTATTGTTATCATGTGATATAGCATGATATTGTTGTCATGTAATGTAGCATGACATTATTATGATGTCATATAGGATGATAATATTATGATGACTTATAGTATGTTGCTATTATGATGTCATATAGCATGATATTATTATGATGTCATATAGCATGGTATTATTATGATGTCATATAACATGGCATTATTATGATATCACATAGCATGGTATTATTATGATGTCATATAGCATGGTATTATTGTGATGCCATACAGCATGTTATTATTATGATGTCATATAGCATGGTATTATTATGATGCCATACAGCATGTTATTATTATGGTGTCATATAGCATGGCATTATTTATTGTCATATAGCATGTTATTGTTATCACGTGATGCAGTTACCAACTGTTGCTGCAAGA
>WNGS01167907.1:98794-111884 GCA_020271785.1 Procambarus virginalis | reverse complement strand
AATGTTGGTTCCAAGGGGTTGTCATAGCCAGGGGGTGGTAATGGGGGACGAGCTCCAATGACCTATAAAATGCTCCTATACGGCATGCGTCTCAAATAGCCTCTGACAACCAAGTCCAACTCCTGGCCTGCACGGGTGGCTTAGTCTTTAAGTCCGGCGGAACTGCTTTTACCACAGGAGAAGGGCGAGGGCGTGCCTCTGGCGCCTTAAAACAGCTGCTCCGGGTAGATGGGACTCGATAGCCTGGGAAGGCAGCCCATCTAGGGGAAGGAAAACCCTGATTTTAAACCTCCGCTGCCTTGCGGCCATACCCTTTTTGGGAAAGGCTTCAGGAGTCAACCTCGAGGAAAAATCCGGAGTTGGAGCCCTAAGGCAGTTCGTTGTTGACGTCGACCTCGTTCTGGCAGCTCTGCGACGTTGCTGGAACCATGTGTATTGGCATTTGCCTTTCTATTGGATAATTTCAGCAACGTGGAGAGGGGGGACCTGCTGCATGGGTAACAGCTCTCCTCCATATTACCTACCCAGGCTTTGCGCCCTGGAGAGGACACTCCAGCTTCGCTCACAGCGTCGAACCAACACGGGAGCGACAGTCTACCGGTTTTAAGTCTTCTGCTCGATTGGCGAAGAGTGTGACGCCAGGGGTTGCTTCTGACGGTGGGAGGGGTCATCGCGCCCCACTGGGCAGCTACCGCCCGCTCAAGCTGGGCAAACCCCAGCCAATAAGGTGTTGCCTCGCCACGGTCCGTTAACCTCACTGGGTGCGTGGGGTTTAGGGTGAAAACCGACAAGCGGCCCGACAACTTTGCACCAAGCAATACCATACCTAAAAAGAAAATATCAACTGCCCTAAAGCTGGGCACATGGAACGTCAGGACACTGACACCAGGTTTCTCTGACGACCTGCCAAAATCAATGACGCCCGAAAAACAGCAATCTCGATAGGGAGCTGAGCAAACTGCAGATGGATATTGTTGCTCTCCAAGAGACCAGGCTCCCTGGATCAGGATCTGTGAGAGAGAGGACCTTCTCTTCTTCTGGCAAGGAAAACCACCTGATGAGACCAGAGAAACATGGTGTGGGATTTGCCGTCAGGAATGCACTGTTGGGATACATTATGGCAACGATGGGGGAAACCGAACGAATTCTGTCTCTGCAATGCACTCCCAAACAGGACCAGTCAATGTAATTAGTGCATATGCACCAACCCTGACTTCTCCAGCAGAGGCAAAGGAAAATTCTACGATGATCTCAACAGAGTCATAGCCAGAATCCCTGTAAAGGAGCCACTGTTCATCCTCGGCGACTTCAGTGCCAGAGTGGTGCCGAGCACAACATTTGCCCACTTGTCTGGGCCAATTCGGCATAGGAGGATGATTGAATGAGAACGGGCAACGTCTGTTAGAACTCTGCTGCCTTCACGGTCTCTGTGTCACCAACACGTTCTTCGGCACAAAGCCTCAACACCGAGTATCTTGGAGACACCCCAGATCCAAGCACTGGCACCAGCTTGACCTGATTCTTACCAGGCGGCAAGTCTACCCGTGTCAGATTACGCATAGCTACCAGAGTGCTGTCTGTGACACCGACCACTCCCTGGTCTGTAGCAGGGTCAAGATGCAACCAAAGAAGATTCATCACTCGAAAAGGCGGGCAGACCTCGCATCGACACCACCAAGACCCGAAACCAGGACAAGGTGAAAGATTTTGCACGCGTGCTCGAGGAAGCTCTCCCTGGCCCAGCCGGGGTCACTGCCTGTAAAAGATGGGAGCACTTCAGAGACGCTGTGTTCAACGCTGCCATTTCCACCTTTGGCAAGAAGACCAGCAGGTCGGCTGACTGGTTCGAGGCTCACTCGGAAGAGATGACACCTGTCATTGAAGAGAAGAGAAACGCCTTGGCAGCCACAAAGCCTGCCCAAGTCAGCGCAACTTACAGATCCTTCGGGCCGTCTGCTGCAAAGTACAGCAGAGCGCAAGGCTATGTGCCAACAACTATTGGCTCCAGCTCTGCTCCCAGATACAGACTGCAGCGGATACAGGCAATGTAAAGGGAATGTATGACGGCATCAAGCAGGCCTTTGGCCCAATCCAGAGGAAGACCGCTCCTCTGAAATCTGCCACTGGCGAGGTCATTCAGGACCAGACACTGCAGCTGAAGCGCTGGGTCGAGCACTACTCTAAGCTATACGCCAGGGACAATGTGGTCACCGAAGACGCCCTGAGCGCCATTGAGTGTCTGCCTGTGCTAATAGAGCTCGACAGCGAACCGACCCTAGAAGAACTCAGCGATGCCTAGACTCCCTTGCTTCTGGTAAAGCTCCTGGCAAAGATGGCATTCCTGCTGAGACCTTGAAGTGCTGCAGAGGTAGCCTGCTCATGGAGCTGCATGAAATTCTCTGCCTCTACTGCGAAGAAGGAGAGGTGCCACAGGACATGAGGGATGCCAACATCGTCACGCTGTATAAGAATAAAGGTGACAGGGGCGACTGCAACAACTACCGTGGAAACTCCCTCCTCAGTATTGTCGGAAAGATGTTTGCTCGAGCCGCATTGAAGAGGCTCCAAGTACTTGCAGAGAGAGTCTATCCAGAATCACAATGCAGATACAGAGCTGACAGGTCCACCATCGACATGGTCTTTTCCCTCAGACAACTCCGGGAGAAATGCAGGGAACAGAAGCAGCCACTCTTGGTAGCCTTCATAGATCTGACGAAGGCCTTCGACCTCGTCAGCAGGGATGATCCTCCCCAAGATCGGATGCCCACCCAGGCTCCTCAGCATCATCAGACCTTTCCATGAGAACATGAGGGGCACCGTGGTCTTTGATGGACTAACATCAGACGCCTTTGACATGCAAAGTGGAGTAAAGCAGGGCTGCGTACTGGCTCTAAACCTATTCGGGATTTTCTTTGCAGTTATGCTGTGGCACGCCTTCGGATCTGTCACGGAAGGCATTTACCTCCGGACCAAGTCGGATGGAAAGCTCTTTAACCTCGCCAGGCTGAGAGCCAAGACGAAGGTTCGGCTGAGGTGTCTGCACGACTTCCTTTTTGCCGACGACGCAGCAGTCACTGCCTACTCAGCCAAAGACCTCCAACGGCTCATGACCCGCATCAGCGAGGCCTCTCAGGATTTCGGACTCACCATCAGCCTGAAGAAAACGCAAGTCATGGGACAAGGAGTGGACTCCCCACCTGACATCGGCATCTCCGATTCCAAACTGGAAGTCGTTCACGACTTCGTGTACCTGGGCTCCACAATCTCTGACTCCCTCTCTCTTGATACGGAGCTAAACAAACGCATCGGTAAGGCATCTACTACCATGTCCAGACTGACAAAGAGAGTGTGGGCCAACAATAGGCTGACTGAGTATACTAAGATTCAGGTTTACAGGGCCTATGTCCTGAGAACTCTCCTTTATGGCAGTGAGTCTTGGACACTCCGCGCCCGTCAGGAAAGACAGCTGAATGCCTTCCACATGCGCTGCCTTCGACACATTTTGGACATCACCTGGCAGGACAAGGTGACAAACAACAACGTCTTGGGGAGAGCAAGAATCACCAGCATGTACACAATGCTGAAACAGAGACGAATGCGCTGGCTAGGGCACGTTATGCGAATGGGCAATGGCAGGATCCCCAAGGTTCTCCTGTACGGAGAGCTGATGCAGGGAAAGCGTCCAACAGGCAAGCCCCAGCTACGGAACAAAGACGTATGCAAGAGGGACCTGGAAGCTATGGACGTCGATCTTGCTATATGGGAGACACTGGCTGCAGACCGTTCAGCCTGGAGGCACTCTGTTCAAAGAGGTCTCTCCAAGTTCGAGGAGTCACTTGCCAAGGAATCGTAGGCAAAGAGACAGAGAAGGAAAGCCAGTAGCCAGGAAGACAGACCAGAATCGGACTTCGTTTGTGCTCGGTGTGGGATGGACTGCCACTCTCGGATTGGCTTCATCGGTCACACCAGACGCTGCACCAGGATTGACAACCAGAGCGCAACTCCATAGTCTCCCGAGACTGAAGGATGCCTACTACTAATGTTAGAATCCTTGTAAAATTCGTAACATCCCTCCTGGCCCCTAAGAAAAAATGAAATTAACTGAAGGTTGATTTCATTTTTTGACTGCATGAAATATAACATGAAAATACAAGATGAAGATACTTCAACAAAATCAAAGTAGAAAGCAATAAAATTTCACACAGTAAAAAAAATAAAAATAATTTACATGCATTTTATGAATATAGAACACTACATATTATGGCACTGCAATAGGAAATCCTCTGGATAAGGCATCAGCAATAACATTTTGCCTCCCAGGAATATGACGAATTACAATATTGAATTCTTGCAGAATCAATGACCATCTAAGTATTCTCTGGTTTTTACACTTCATAGAGTTAATGAATGTCAATGGATTATGATCTGTATAAACTACAACTTGATTCCCTGACAATTATGTCTCAAACTTCTTAACTGCCAATATCAAATAAAGTGCTTATTTCTCAACTCCCCCTCACTGTCTGGCTCGTTGTCGCCGTGAGTAGGCTTGGTGGGCAGCTGCTGGAGTGTGATGCTCCATGGGTCAGTCCTCTGTCCTTTGCAGCCTTATGCTCCTTCTGCGGCCTTTACCAATTTTGCCAGATCCCTTTTCCTTTTCCTCGTGTTTCATTTTTCTCCCCCCCTCCTCTTCTATCAAATTGTCATTTCCTGCCGACCTTTTGCCTGTTTTGATTATTCTTTCGACCTTCTTTTGTTTTGACGCCTGGGTGTTTGAGGAGGCATACTCCTGCACCCGTAGAACTGTAGTACCCAACGTCTCAAGCGAGGGGACCCTTTTATTGTCAATCCCCCTTTCATCACTGGACCCGCTCTCGACGGACTCACAGTTCTTAAGGGGCATATACTCACGACGCACCCCTGGGGGGGCCCCGGCAAGATCGGCGATAGCTTCTTGTTGGGTGTCCTGCCTCTAATTGTGGCTCCATGGTGGGTTTGGGGGCACATTCGTGAATGAAAATTTTCCCTCGTTTTCATGGCTGATAATGTTTCCCTTGTGCTTTCTCAGGCTCGTGGGGTGGGCGACCAAGCCCCCGAGTCGGACTGTGTTGGAAGACCAGGCCCTGTAGCCCCTACTGCATTGGGCCTCGATGACCTGACTACTCCCCTCCCCTCCCTCCTCTGCGGTAGGGTCGGGTCCCCAGCCCCCAGTGGTGACCACCTCGTCCCCTGGCACGGCTTCGTCTTTCATTGTGACTACTGCGCCTTTTACCCCCATGAACTCCGGGTGCTCTCAACGCCGTTCCCGCCACGGCCGCACTTGCACGATCCCTTCTCGTAATACTACTTACAACGCCTTGTTTGGTCCCGCTACGTGAGCTAAATACTTTGATCTCCACCATCTGGATTCTACTCCTCCTGACGATTTCTCCCTCCATAAACACCTTGTTGATTCAGTAGATGCCTCTGTTACTTTTAACTCCACCAGTTATGGTACGCGTGTCGTCGCTGCTCCTTCTCAGGATGCAGCTACTCGCTTAACCGCTTTGTCCTGCATTGGAGAGACCCCTGTTCGTGTCTCCAAGAACGCTCGGTTAATGCCAGTGTTGGCACTGTTCTCGTCCCACACGATGTTGCAACTGGTGTTCGGGACCTCAAAGATTGCCATGAGGATATTAAACATATCCTCGAAGCCCAAGGCCATTCTGTCCTCCAGGTGGACACGTTTACTCGACCCCCTCGTGGTCGTCGCCGTCAGCCCCTTCGAGTTGTAAAAATCACCTTTGATAGTAGGGCCCTTCCGCCCTCTATTATTCTTGCTGGTGCCAGATGCTCCGTTCAGGAGTACATTCCCTCTCCTAGACTATGCAATAAGTGTTGGAAGTTCGGGCACGGTGTCCTCAAATGCACCAGTACTGTGTATCTGTGCCCCTTGTGTGGGGACGATAGTCATTCTAAGTCCGAGTGCACTTCTCCCCAGGCTCGCTGCCTCAATTGCGGTGAAGCCCACCCTACCTTCTCACGCTCGTGTATGCACTACAAACTCGAGGAAGCCGTCCTCAACTTGAAGCACCGTGATCGTCTGTCTTTTCCTGAAGCGAGACGCCAAGTTCGTCGTCTCACCCCTTTCGCGGGCGTCTCCTACGCTCGCGTGTTGCGTTCTACCTCTCCTCGTCCTTCCCGTCTTCCTCAGTCTCACAACCGTTTCCAGGCCTTAAACCCGACCACACCCACCACCTCCTCCCCTATTCCTTTGCCTCCTGTCCCAGATGGTCTCCCTCCTGGTTCTCCATCTGGGATTTCCCCCCTTCCTACCCAGTCCGCCATATCTCCTTTGTCTTCTTCCCCATCTCCCCCCACTCTTTCTTCCCGACCCTCCCCCCAGTCTCTTGACCCTCCACGCCACCTGTCTGTCCAGGCTGATATCCATCATCCTCCCAGCAATCTTCGTGTTGTTCGCTCCCGTTCCTCTTCTCCTGCTGAGACCATTGAGTCTGTCGCCCGGTACGTTGTTACTGGAACGCCTGTCTCTTCGAGTCAGAAACGTAAGCCTGGCTCCTCTCCTTCTTCCTCTCCGGCGGGTAAGAAGGTTTCGCTCTCTTCCTCACCCCCTCCCTCTGACTCTGTCACTACATCCCCTCCCATTTCAGTAGTCGAACCCCCTGTCTCTGATATGGAGGTTTCTTCCGCCCCCGATTCCCTCTCTGTTGCTGCCCTTGCTGAGGTGCACTCCCTGATTTCTGCCCCCCCTCCTCCAGCTGTCCTTGCCTGCCCCTCTCAGTTGTCTCCTCCTCCTCCGGACCCCGTCAGTCCGCCTCTGGTCTGTTCTTTCGCTCCCTTCCCTCTCTCCTTACTAAGTTTACCCATGCCCCCTAACCCTGATTTTGCCGACCCTGCTCCTGATCCAGACCCTGATCCTGACCCTGATCCTGACCCTGATCCTGAGATTCTTTAATAAACTGTGTTCCTCTTTACCTTTATTTCTTTCTTGTTCTCTGTTACTGTCCCTCTCTTTGATAATGTCTATTCTTCAGTGGAATATTCGTGGATTTTATGCCAACTTCCATGAACTCCAACTTCTCATTACACAGTTTATGCCATTTTGTGTTTGTCTCCAGGAACCCATGCTTGGTGCTCGTCCTGGTCACTTTCGTGGTTATTCCTTTTTTTCTCCCCCCCCCCCTGCTCTTGCTGGGGCCAATAACTCTACTGCTCTCTTAATTCGTTCTGATATTCCCTTCGTCCCCCTACTTCTTCCATCCCCTATCCATTGTTCTGCTGCCCGTGTTTTTGTGGGTAAATGGTATACAGTCTGTTCCATTTATCTCCCTCCCAATGTCCCTCTTTCCCTTCCTGATCTTAAGCACCTCCTGGACTCCTTGCCAGAGCCGGTGCTCCTTTTGGGTGATTTCAACTGTCGACATTCCCTCTGGGTGATGTTCTGACAAACACCCGAGGCCGTCTTCTCGAACCGTTCGTCCTCGCTTCATCTCTATCTCATCTGAATTCTGGTGAGCCCACTCATGTGGACTCTGAACTCACACCCTTTCCTGTCTTGATCTTTCTCTCTGCTCGTCGTCCCTCTACTTCGATTTCACGTGGCAGGTTCTTGATGACCTCCATAACAGTGATCATTTCCCCATCCTCGTTTCCTTTTTCTCTTTCCACCCTCCCCTTTCCTTCCCTAGGTGGCAGTGTGCCAAGGCTGACTGGTGCCTATTCACCCTCCGTGCTACTCTCTCTGACCTCTCCTCTCTGCCTCTTCCTCACGCCCTCCTTCTTTTTTATGACTGTCTTCAACGCTGCCTTCAGCTCTATCAGTCGCTCTTCCTCCCGGGGCACACGGAAGTGTGTTCCCTGGTGGAATGCGGACTGTGGTCGGGCTGTCCGCTGTAAGCATGCAGCCTGGAAAAAACACCGCCGCCGGCAGATGGCTTATTCTTTTATTCTGTTTCAGAAGGCAAGTGCAGTGGCCTGTAGGACCATCCGTACTGCTAAACGTGAGAGTTGGAAATCTTATGTTTTCACTATTACGTCCGATACTCCTCTACCACAGATCTGGAAGCGTATCCGCAAGATTGCGGGCAAGTTCGTTCCAGATGTCTCGCCGGTTCTCCACCTCCGTGGGACTCTTGTGGTGGATCCAGTGAAGGTCGCGGCCGAACTGGGTTCCCACTTTTCTTCTGTTAGCTCTGGTTCTCATCTTTTCTCAATCCTTCCTTCTCCGTAAGCCTGTTCTTGAATCTTCTCCTTTTGATTTCCACACTCATCTCTGCCTTCCCTATAACGATCCTTTCTCTCTTTCTGAACTTCAGTCTGCCCTGGCCCTCTGCGGATCTATGGCAGCGGGCTCGGATGACGTTCATTATGAGATGCTTCGCCATCTCCCTCCGTGCACGTATCAGTCCCTGAGGACTGGCTCGATGCCGTTGTACTCCCTATTCGGAAACCAGGGTCTCTCGGTACGTCCCCTAAGGACTTCCGCCCTATTGCTCTCACGAGTTGTGTTTGCAAGCTGTTTGAGCGTATGGTAAATGTCCGTCTGATGTGGTTCTTGGAACACCATCACCACCTCTCTCCTTCTCAATTTGGTTTTGCAAGTGCCGCAGCCCGACTGATGTCCTGGTGAACTTGGAGGTCTATATTCATACTGCTTTTGCTGCGAAGACCTCCGTTGTTGCTGTCCGTTTTGACCTGGAAAAGGCTTATGACACGACTTGGAGATACCATATTCTTTCCCAACTTCGTTCTTTTGGCCTTCGTGGTAATCTCCCTCTCTTCCTTCAAAGCTTTCTCTCTTGTCGTACCTTTTGCATCAGGCTTGGTGCCACTCTCTCTGCCTCTTTTCGGCAGTGTGAAGGTGTGCCCCACGGTAGTGTTCTGAGTACTACTCTTTTTCTGGTTGCCCTCAATGGTCTCCTTTCCTCCCTTCCTTCTGGCATCTTCTCCGCTCTTTATGTTGATGATCTTACTCTTTGCTGTCGAGGTGATGATTCGCCTCTCCTTCAACGGCGGCTTCAGCTTGCGATTGATGCCATGTCATCTTGGGCCACCAATCATGGCTTCAAGTGCTCTACTACTAAGACTTGTGCCATGACTTTTACTCAGAAGCGGGTCGTTCTTCGTCCCTCTTTGTTACTTTATGGTCATCCCTTGAGTACTAAGATTCTGCAAAACTTTTGGGGTTATTCTTTGACAATCGTTTGTCTTGGTCGCCCCATGTCTCTTACCTCCGTGTTGAATGATCTAAGGCCCTTAACCTACTTAAGGTTTTGTCCCTTACTTCTTGGGGAGCGGATTGGCGCACGCTCCTCTATTTGCATTCCTCTCTCGTCCTGTCTAAGCTCGATTATGGTTGCCCTGCTACTCTTCTGCTTCTTCTTCTACTCTTCGCTGTCTTGATCCTTTGCACCATACTGGGTTGCGCCTCAGCACTGGTGCTTTTCGTTCCACTCCTACCCTCAGTTTGTAGGCTGACACTGGCTTTCTGTCTGTCTAGGATCGCTGTGATCGCTAGTCTTCGCTATCTAGCGCGATCCTTACAGCATCCTCACTCTCACCTCATTTGTGCTTTGAATTTTACCCCTTCCTCTTTCTGTCCGTTTGTCTCGTTTACAAGATTCTCTTTCGGTTCGTCTTACTAATGTTTCTCCTCGTATTGTTCCCTCCTTGCCCCCGTGGAGGGTCCCCCTTCCCAAATTTTGTACTTCTCTGACCCACATCACTAAAGCTTTTACCCCTCCTAGTTCTGAAACGCCTCTTCCTTGAGCACTTTTCTTCTCACTTCCACTCCGTTTCCATCTTCACCGACGGGTCAAAGTCTGCTGACGGTGTGGGCTACTCTGTTGTTTTTCCTGACCACACTTATATGTGTCGCCTTCCTCCGCAGGCTAGCATCTTCACAGCAGAACTCTATGCTATTCTCTATGCTCTTCGTCTCCTGCTTTCCTGGGGCAATCCTCCTTCATAGTAGTAGTTGACTCTCGTAGTGCCCTCATTGCTTAAGGGTCCTTTAATCCAGTCCACCCTGTGGTCATCGAGATTCAACATTGGCTGTTTCTTATCAACAGTAAATTTAAGTCGGTTGCGTTTTGCTGGGTTCCCAGCCATCTTGGTGTCTCTTTAAATGAGCGTGCAGATGCTGCCGCTAAGGACGCTATTCGCACTTGTCCCATCTCCCATAAAGGTGTTCCTTATTCCGACTTTTACCCAGTTATTCATGCCTCCATCCTTGCCCGTTGGCAGCGTTGTTGGTCTTCTGTTATTGGTAACAAACTGCGTACTCTAAAGAGTCGTGTGTCCCAGTGGCCTTCCTCCTGCCAATGTAACCGGCGGTGGGAAACGGCTCTAGCTAGGTTATGTATTGTCCATACCCGTTTAACTCACGGTCACTTAATGGAGTGCCACCCTGCTCCTTATTGTCCAAATTGCATTGTCACTCTTACGGTCGTGCATATCCTTGTTGAATGTCCTGACTTTCAGGACGAGCGTGTGTCTTGTTTTCCGAGTGTCCCCCGCGGTCGCTTGTCCCTTGATAGAATTCTTGGTGACTCGGATACTTTTGATATCAGTCGCATTATGCGTTTTTGTTCTCGTATTGGCATCCTTGGTGATATTTAGCGCCCTCTGATTATCCGCACATTTGATGGTGCTTTAGCTTTAGCTTTGATGTCCAAAGGGCTTGGAAAGGATGGGGGAGGTAGAGGGATGGGGAGATGAAATTCAGGAAGAGGATGCGGGTGTAGAGAGAGGAGGTTTGAAAGTTCGATGGCCTGTCCACCATGGGTTGACATATGTGTATGTGTCGTTTGTTTGCGTATATGTTATGTTGGGTTGTCAGTACATTGGCTGGGGGGGCTAGTGTTTGTGACTTTGTTGGTGTCCTAAAGCACTAGAGCCGATGGAGTTGGCTGAGGGAGGCTAATCTTAGCAACACTCAGGGTAGTTACACTTCTGATATCACAACAAATGGTTTTGGTTTTATATTTTTTTTGTAGCAGTTTTATTTGTTTATATATATAATATATATATATATATATAATATATATATATATATATATATTTGTATTTTATTTATTTCCTTTATTCTTCATTTGGTGTAGATCGGGTCCGGGATGGGCCACTCATCTGGGTCGTCTGGCAGGCCGCTTAGTATTTGAGGTCTTGGGAAGGCCTCATCGTGGATGTGTCTGATCACTTTTTGTTGGAGAGTGATTCTTCTTTGATGGTGCTACATAGCCTTCCCGGTTTGATGCCTTCTATTGATAATTACTTACTTACTTGCTGTGGTTCATATTAAGACGCGCCCTTGCTGGGGCTCATACTAAGACGGGCCCTTGCTGAGGCTCATACTAAGACGGGGCCCTTGCTGGGGCTCATACTAAGACGTGCCCTTGCTGGGGCTCATACTAAGACGGGCCCTTGCTGAGGCTCATACTAAGACGTGCCCTTGCTGGGCTCATACTAAGACGGGCTCTTGCTAGGGCTCATACTAAGACGGGCCCTTGCTGAGGCTCATACTAAGACGGGCCCTTGCTGGGGCTCATACTAAGACGGGCCCTTGCTGAGGCTCATACTAAGACGGTCCCTTGCTGAGGCTCATACTAAGACGTGCCCTTGCTGAGGCTCATACTAAGACGGGCCCTTGCTGAGGCTCATACTAAGACGTGCCCTTGCTGGGGCTCATACTAAGACGTGCCCTTGCTGTGGCTCATACTAAGACGCGCCCTACTGTGGCTCATACTAAGATGCGCTCTTGCTGTGGCTCATACTAAAACGTGTCTTTGCTGTGGCTCATACTAAGACGCGCCCTACTGTGGCTCATACTAAGATGCTCTCTTGCTGTGGCTCATACTAAGATGTGTCATTGCTGTGGCTCATACTAAGATAGTGTCATTGCTGTGGCTCATATTAAGACGCACCCTTTCTTTGGTTCATAGTAACTGCACCATTGCAAGGGTTCATACTAAAAGGTACCATTGCTATGGTTCATACTAAGAAGCACGCTTGCTGTGGTTCACACTAAGACGCGACTTGATGTGGCTCATTCTAAGACACACCCTTGTTGTGGTTTATACAAAGACGCGCCCTTGCTGTGGCTCATACTAAGACACGCCATTTCTGTGGTTAATATTAAGACGCAACCTTACTTTGGCTCACAAAGACGATGGTGGGTCTCCCTGTTTTTTGCAGCGATATTCCTGCGCGGGCCCTAAGCCTCTGGCTGGCCCACTAAGTTTCTGTTTTACTTCGGCGGAGTATGAGTATATATATATGACTCGTATGGTCGCTTCAGTAAGATTTTGTCCATGTTTAACAACTTCTGCTCTTTTGAATCTAAGTTGAAATCTTAATGCGTTTGTAATTGTGCACGTGTGAGTAATGTTCCAGTGGTCGGTCGGGATTTCTCCACAGTGCTGACATAGAGGGACTGGTGATGTGTGTGACGGTGGTGGGTCTCCCTGGTGCTGGTGTGTGACGATGGTGGGTCTCCCGGGTGCTGGTGTATTCACCTAGCTGTGCTTGCGGGGATTGAGATTTGCTCTTTCGGTCCGCCTCTCAACTGTCAATCAATCAACTGTTACTAACGCATTATTTTTTTCACACACATACACCCAGGAAGCAGCCCGTACCAGCTGTCCTACTCCCAGGTACCTATTTACTGCTTGGTAACAGGAGCATCTGGGCGAAAGAAACTCTTATTGTTTCTCGCCGGCGATAGGAATCGAACTTCGGACCACAAGATTACGTGTCCAGCGTACCGTCCATTCAACCACCGGACCCTATAGATACCCGCTGTAGCCACATACCTGAAGGTGTGTTAGGTGTGTGGTGGTGGTCGTGGGTCTCCCGGGTGCTGGTGTGTGGTGGTGGTGCTGGGTCTCTCTGGAGCTTGTGTGTAGTGGTGCTGCATGGGTCTCCAGCACAACTACACCAGGGTGCCACTACACACTCTCCAGGGGAGCCGGTCGGCCGAGCAGACATCACGCTGGACTTGTGATCCTGTGGTCCCGGGTTCGATCCCCGGCGCTGGCGAGAAACAATGGAAGAGTTTCATTCACCCTATGCCCCTGTTACCTAGCAGTAAAAT
>WNGS01167907.1:87633-97869 GCA_020271785.1 Procambarus virginalis | reverse complement strand
CTCAGACGCACCTTTTGCTGTGGCTCATTCTAAGACGCATCCGTCCTGTGACTCATACTAAGATGCACCCTTGCTGTAGTTCATATTAACACGCGCCCTTGCCGAGGCTCGTACTAACACGTGCCCATGATGTGGCTCTTACTAAGACACATGCACCCTTACTTTGGCTCATATTAAGACACGCAATTGCTGTGGCTCATACTAAGATGCACCCTTGCTATGGTTCATACTAAGACGTGCCCTTGCTGCGATTCATATTAAGACATGCCTTTACTGAGGCTAATACTAAAACGTGCCCATGCTGTGGTTCATACTAAGACGCACCCTTGCTGTGGCTCATACTAAGACGCACCCTTGCTGTGGCTCATTCAGATGTAATAAGCCGCCCTGCTACTATTCCCCTTCTCACCCAACACCCCAAGCTTAACGCTGCTTGCAGATGAGGAGACGCTGGAGTTGGGGATGGCGGGGAGGACAAAGGGACGGGGGAAAGGGGGAATGGAGGGGAGGACGAGGGGATGGGGAGTGAGGAATGGTTGGGAGGACGAGGGGACAGGGGAGGCGGGAATAATGGAGAGGACTGGGAAACAGGGGAAGGTTGCTGACGGTCAACAACACAGATGCGTTGCTGAGCCACAGCAATGTATGTCCGGGTACAGCTAGTAATATTTTAATAATGATGTGCACAAATTCAGAGTAGTGCTAATTTTTTGGATTTTGTAATTTTGTTTATGTAAGAATACTAGCTGTGCCTGGCCACAGCAACCCCAGTCTCCCAGTCCTCCCTCTTCCTCCCAACCATTCCTCACTCCCCCATCCCTTCGTCTTCCCAAGCATTCCCCACTCTCCCATCCCCTCGTCCTCCCCACCATTCCCCACTCCTCTGTCCCCTCGTCCATCCCATCATCTCACATTCCTTCATCCCATCAGCCTCACTACCATTCCCTCTCCCCCTGTTCTCCCGCCCGAATGTCCTCCATTCCCCCATCCCCTCATACCCACCATCCCCAACTCCCCCATCTGTTCGTCCTACCCACCATTACCCTTACCCTGTCCCCTCTTCCTCCCCACCATCCCTTACTCCAGTCACTTCGAACTCCCCACCATTCCCCATTCTCTCGTCCGATGCATTCCGAAATGATCTGATGTTCCCATCAGAAAAATGGTAACATCAAATGATCTGATGTTCCCATCACTGAAAAATATGAACAGTTAAAAAAACGAAATGGCGCCGTTTCTCAGTTAAACAAACGAAATAACAGATGAGCTCCTTAAAAAAAAAAACATGTTTTACCTGTCACAGGTGTGGCATCTATCTAGCAGGTTTATAATAATATGGGCGTATTCAATTGGAATGTTGTGTCAAAATTTTCATAGCAATTGGTGAAGAACTTTCGAAGATAACAGCGTGTGTTGCACTTACGTTCAACAGATGGCGCTGTTTGTCAAAAAAACATGTTTTCTTCCTGTCACAGGTGAGGCACGTATATAGCAGGCATATAAAAACATGCGCCTATTCGAATGCAACGTTGTTTCAAAGTTTAAAAAAAATCGGTAAAGAGGTTTCGAAGATTTCCATCACATGAAGGTTATCTTGAGGTTATCTTAAGATGATTTTGGGGCCTTAGTGTCCCCGCGGCCCGGTCCTCGACCAGGCCTCCACCCCCAGGAAGCAGCCTGTGACAGCTGATTAATACCCAGGTACCTATTTTACTGCTAGGTAACAGGGGCATAGGGTAAAAGAAACTCTGCCCATTGTTTCTCGCCGGCGCCCGGGATCGAACCCAAGACCTCAGGATCACAAGTCCAGCATGCTGTCTGCTCGGCTAACCGGCTCCCTGAAAAACACAGTTTTTTTAAAAAAGATGTTTTTTCTCATCACAGATGTCACATATATATAGTATGTATGCAAAAACCCACTCTGATGCCAATGGAACATTGTGTGAAAACTTCAAAGTAATCGGTGAAGAACTTTCGGAAATTAGCGATTTTGAACAAATGAACTTTTCCATTTTTAGTTTTATAGATGTACAGTTACACAGGGGAATATTATAGTTTATATTTGACCTTCACTTTACAATCTCCTATGATTTTTTATTGTATTATATAGTTTCTTGGCCACATGTGCTCTAGACTCCCATGATAGGGAGTTTCCTATCACGGAAACCATCTTGTCAGATGGTCTGTGTCGTGATGTTCTTGGTTCTGTGGTTTCTGTTGAGCAGTTTTGTGGTTTTGTGGTTACAATTTTCTCTTTTGTGATATGATTGTTTATACCTTTGAGTTTCGCTTGCCGTTTGTGATGATCACCTTGGATTGGTCAAAGGCGTTCGACTGGGTGTCGATGGAGTTTTAGAGCGTTTTGGGTTCCCGTTGGTGTTTATTGATTAGATCCGCATGTTATATGCTCATTGTAGTAGTCGTGTTTGTATTAATAGGTTCTTCAGTGCTCCCTTCCCTGTTCGCCGGTTGGTGCATTAGGGCTATCCTTTGTCTCTGTTGCTTTATATTCTTTTTCAGGAACCCTTCTTTCTTCCGGTCAAGGCTTGTGCCTTAGTGTTCCTCCTCTGGTCTTAGTGTTGTCCTCTGGTCTTCGTTTGAAGATTTGTGGGTATGCTGACGATACAGTGCTTTTTGTGGCTTCCGAGGGTTCTATTGGTGTGGTGCAGGATATTATTTGGCGGTTTTATCATTGTCAATTGGGAAAAGTCTTGTTTGATGGGGTTGGGTGGTTGGGCCTCCTTCTTTGGGTGGGCAGGGTCATGGTTTCCGGTTGTTTCATCCATTCGGGTTCTTGGATTTACGTAGTTCAGCTCGTATTGCCGCTCCTTGATATGGAATTGGGATGCTGTGTCTCGATCAGTTGAAGTTGCGATAGGGTTGTTGTTGGCATGCCCGTTGACGATTTATCAGCGGACACTGCTTGTTACTTGTAAGGGTTCTTTCGTGGTTGTGGTTTGTGACTCGGTCCTTCCCTTTGGAACGGCAGCGGGCTCGGGGATTGGAGTGTCGGGTTTATCGTTATGTGTGGTGTGGGAGGTACCATCCGGAAAGCCGTTCTACGTTGGTCTTGTGCGTAAGAGAGGGGGGAGTGTTGGCATCCCTGATGTCTTTACCATAGCTGTGGCCTGGTTTTGGGTGTAGCTGTGTCAGGGGTTGGTGTTGGGTGGGGGGTCTTAATGTAATGAGTATTTAATTTTGTTTGGTTCGCTAAGTTTTTTGGTGGATTTGGAGTCTCTTTCGTGTTAAGGTGTTTATAGATCTCTGTTTTGTCGTGAATGCCCTTGGGTCGAGGGCCTCTTCCCGTGTTGGGATTGGGGGGAAATTTGGTCGGTTTTGGGGGGGGGGGGCGGCATTTAGCGCCAGCCACAGCAGAGGTAATTTTTCTTTCCTATGTTGCATATGTCGTTACCTGCGAATGATCGTTTATGCATGTTAGGGCTGCGCTATTCTGTGGAGTGTGTGTGCAATGTGGCTTGTGTGATTCGCAGTTACATGTGTTTTACTTTTGTGTGCGTGTTCAGGGTTTGATTGCTTGGTTGCAGGATGTGATTGAGGTGTTTGTGGACCAGAGTATTGGGGTGATGTTTTGAAGTTTCTGTTTCTTTCCTTTTGTCTGAGTTCCCAGCGGCTTTGTAATACCTTGAGTGTCTTCGTTGCTGATTATGTGTATTGTGTGTGGGTTGAGCAGTTGGAGGGCTATGGGCTCGGGTTCTGCTTTTTTTTTTTGCAGGGGTGGCTATGGTTTACCTGGTGGTGGTTGAGGCGTGCTTTTCTGGCGGACTTTTGTAGTTAGTTCATGGATGCGTATGTTCGGGGTAATGCTTTGGGATCGGTGGGGGGATCAGGAAGGTGGTGATTGACGTTTGGGCGTGGTTGGGGTGCTTGCATGGCCTAGGGTGTGGGTTGTTGGGTTTGAGTTTGTGGTGTAGATGGGTTTTTCATTTTTGTCTTCTCCTTTCCCTCCTTTGGGCCTCCTCGGCAGTGGGTGGTGTGGGTTGTGTGTGTGTGTGTTCTTGTGCTGCTTCTGGGTGTGTGTGTGGGCTGTTCTTACCTGTTCCTGGATGTTCCGGTGCATGTGGTCGTGTGTGTGTATGTGTGTACTCACCTAATTGTGCTTGTGGGGGATGAGCTTTAGCTCTTTGGTCCCGCTTCTCAACCGTCAATCAACTGGTGTACAGATTGCTGAGCCTACTGGGCTTTATCATATCTACATTTAAAACTATGTATGGAGTCAGTCTCTACCACATCACTGCCCAAGTGTGTGTGTGTGTGTGTGTGTGTGTGTGTGTGGTTTATGTAACTCTCGTTTTGTTCACATACGTGTTTTCTATGCTGAATACTGTACAAGTTTATGGGTTATGTATGATATATGTGTTTTTTCTGCTTCATGTCTGTTTCAATGTTCTGTGTTTGTGTATTGTTCTACTGTTCTGTTTTTTTTGTTCATATTGTATTTATTAAAAAAAAAAAACTTATTGGTTGACGAGGTTCCACCAGAGTGAACACAATTGTGCAGTTATTCTACTTAAAGGAATGAATTATATTTCTGAGGTGACTGATTGTTTCGGCTGGGTGGCGAGATGGATGTATGTTGTTGCCACCGAGAAAATGACTTAAATGATGTGGCCACTCCAAAGCTGCTGGGAGTACAGGATTGTTGTAAAAATTCTGAGCCGTAGCTCCTGGGGACCTGAATATTTATACTTCTATGTCAGGTATGTGAGTTAATACTGTGGGCAATTGGCTGTGGCTCACTATTGCTACTTTATACATTAGGCTTATTGCCTAGCAGCTGTGGAGATTGTTATTTAAGTTGTTAATGNCTTTGCACGTTGATCATAAGCAATTTTCATTTTGCCCTTCGCTAGTGCATCTTCTGAGCAAGACTCTTTATCCGTTTACCTTGGCTGGCATGACAGGTAGTGCGATCCTCATAGGACGTCCAAATAAGAGTTCGCCAGGCGACTTGCCCAGTGTTCCATGCGGTGTTGCACGGTAGTTCCTGAGAAAAGCATACATAGCTTGTTTCTAGGATCGTCCTTCGGCATGAGCACAGCATACCGCTTTCATGAGAGTTGCATGAATCTCTCGACTTCTCCATTTGCTTGAGGATGTAGTGGCATCACACGGCGGTGTTTGAATCCAATATGCTCAGCAAAGTTGACGAAGTCTTGTCCATTGAATGGCGGTCCATTGTCCGTCTTGACAACTTCAGGAATGCCAAAGTTTGAAAAGATCTTGTCGAGTTTCGGGATGACAGCCTTTGCAGATGTGGAAGTGATGATTTCTACTTCTGGATAACGTGAGTGATCATCAATGACTACCATCAAGTACTCTCCAGTTGGTAGTGGTCTGCAGAAGTCCATCGATACTTCCATCCATGGTGCAGCAGGTAGTGGTGAAGGTTGTAGAGGTGTTGGTCTTGAAGTATCCACTGCAGCTTGGCAAGGGACACAGGCATCATGCTGTCCTTTGCTTGACGATCAATGCCAGGAAACCACACCTATTCTCGTAGCAGCTGTTTGGTCCTAACAAGACCTTGGTGTCCTTGATGTGCAAGCTTCAGAGCACGCTGCTGGAGAACAGCTGGAATGACGATACGAGTACCTCGCAGCACGGTGTCGCGTTGTTGCGAAACACTTAATTCTGTCTGGATGCGTTCAAGTGCTTTGAATGCATCTTGGTCAACTCCTGAGGGTGGGATGCGTGGAAACTTTTTCTTAGTCAATGTATCCACTGTTCCTTGCAGAGTTGGGTCCTGTAGGGTTGCAGTACAGATTTCATCAAGAGTGAGAGCCTTGGGGACTGCATCACAGGTTATAGAGTGTACATATTCCTCGGCAACTTGAATTACATCTGGGTTAATGTGCAGCTGAACTTTGCTATCAGTATAGGTAGGTTCTGTAGGTTCAAATCGATCAAAAAATTCAGCAACAATAGCATCAACATTGTTTGCAGATTCCTGCTACAGCATTAGAAAGCTGAAGTAGCCCCAATTTGGTTGATGTCTTGTAACTGATTAAAGACTTCTTTGCATTCCTAACAACATGGAATGTAGTAATGAGCATTGCACTCTTTGACTTAATCTCTGCAGTGAAAGTTACAATCACTGGTAAGGCTACCTTTGAAGCATAGGCAGTGGCTTTGCCATTATAGTTTTCAAGCTTTGTGAACTGTTTTTTTAATTTTCTCATAGTGGCATTCAGCAATGGTGTCAATGTTTGATCCAGTGTCAATGAGAACTTTGAGACAAATACCAGCAATGTATACTATAGTCTCTGGGTTGTTTGGAAGATCATTCCATTCTGTGATTGCTTGTACTCCATAAATGTAATCACATTCACTGTCATCTGAGACTGGTTGTAATGAAATGTTGGCTTGTATATTATTAACATTCTGGATTTGAGGCGCAATATTGTGTTTGCCACCTCGATCCTATGACCTAAACCTCGTATAGTGCTTTTATTCACTGTCTGTGGTTTGTTTAGTGCAGAACGACACATAGCACTAAAATGACCTAGTTTTCCACACTCATAGCACTTCTTACCTTGAGCAGGACAAACATATCTTGGTGTGGGTAGTCTCCTCCACAGTTGTAACATTTCGTTGACACCTCTGATGTGAGTCGTTGTGACTGCTCGACTCTTGTTCCATGACTCCAGTTGTGATGTGGTTCTGGGCTCAATTTGCTGTTAGGTTTGCCATGATATCTTCTATGATCACGGTGTACTCCCTGAACCTTACATACCTCACCACTGTTAATAATAACAGTGGCAGAACCGTTGTTGGCACTGCACTCCATGACACGAGCATCACGTGCAGCATCTTCCATTCGACGAGCAATATCAGTATCTTGGTAAGAGAACTTTCATCATCAACAAGTTCTAGAGCTCTTCGACGGAGACGTGTAGATGTGCATGTTTCAATTATTTGCTGTTTGATTTCTTTGTCAATATCAGCAAACTCACAATGGCTGCTAAACTCTGCAGACGTGTGTGGTATTGATCAACGGTTTCATTAGAGAGTTGTCTGGCTCTCCTGAAATGCATAATTTCCATTGCAGTATTTTGCCTTGGTTTGAAATGTTTGTTAATTTGGCTTTGGCAATCTCATAATCTCTGGCACCACCAGTGTCTTTCAGTGTGTCAAAGATGTCACAAACGCGATCACCTACATAACGAAGTAGAAAGGCACGCTTTCTTTCAGCACTTTTGATGTCTGAAACTATCAACAAATTTTCAAACCTTTTAAGCCATTTGGTCCACCTCTGTGACAGGTTTGTCTGGTCACAGTCAGGATCAAATGCAGGAAACTGAGGTATATTTGCCATTTTTACTGAATAAATATAAAGTTATCACTTAAATATTCCTCAGAATACAAAACACTTACTGCACTGTATATGTTAGTTAAGAATTCACTGTAATTACTTTAATTTTGCAAAGCAAACAAGCATTTTAATGCAAAATGTCAAAGCAGTGCACAATACAGCAGCAACTGACCTCTTACCTAGCCTTGTGTACATGTGTTGTTCCTACTCACAGCAGTTGTCAGCAGTTGGCACAGCAGTTGTCAGAGCAGTTGTCAGCAGTTGGCACAGCAGTCAGTTCACAGCATGAAGAATTGTGTAGCAGTGTCGTTTCGTATACAAAACATAGGTTTTGTACACAACGTCAAAGTGTCATTTCGTACACAGCCGGCAGATTCCTCAATACACAGCTTCAGTCAGCACAGCTTGGTTGCACATAGCATTGGTTAGCACACAGCATTGGTTAGCACAGCATCAGTTAGCACAGAGCATTGGTTAGCACACAGCATCGGGTATGGTGCTCACAGACAGCACTATTTCTTTCCTCCTCCGGGGGCGAGACCGCATGTTCTTCCATGTGTTTTAAGCTGAACAAATACCTGCGTTCACAGTTCATCCTCGTTGCCAGTGTGGTGTTTGTGTGTAGCTGAGGAAGTCTTGGTTGTAGGGTTGACATAAAGCCATTGCTTGGTTACTGACTTTAATACTTATAAACGATACATGACTAGCTGCTTCCAAGTTTGTAGCGTCCCGTACGCTTTCTTGTTTACCTTCTCTGCTGGGGTCTCAGCCACAACACATACAAACGGATGGTACCGTTTTCTATGAACATGACAACATTCAGTCTCCCTAGCACTTTCCATCTCCCTGGAGTAAACTGTGTACTTTCTGGGTGTGCGCCGTTCGTTTCAGGCGACCGCGCTGCGACACTAAAATGTTTATAATCTTTTCGGTCTGCTCACCTTAATATTCCATGTATGTATTTAAATTTGGAATCAATTTGTTCACAAGAGAATGTTCTAGAGGAATATATATGTAAAATTTCACCAAACCCGACATGAGACCCGCACCAAATAAAAACTATGGCGATCGTTAGCCGTGAGCGTCAAACCGAGCTGAAATGTTTGATCTTTTCATGTTTATCAACCCCAGAATTGTTCTACTCGCTAATTTTGGTATCACTGTGACCGCAATAAAATTCCTTTCACGAATATATGCGTATAAATGTAGAATCATATCGCAGTCTACCCACAGAGTGTGGGAGTGGCTGAATGTTACTTCTTAACGCACACCCGATGGCAGATCGGCGAAACACCTATTGAAAAGTTTATATTCTTTTCACTGTCCTGACCTTAATGTTTGATGTACGTACTTAATTTTTGGTACCAATGTGTTCGCAATAGAATGTTCTAAAAGATCATATGTATAAATGTCACACAAGGATGCGTTAGACCGGCACCAAATCAAAAACTACATTGATACACTCATCGTGTCAACTATACAATGGTCTTACCACGATGATGCCGTTCTCCCAAATATGCTATGTGGCTATTAGAGAAAACGAAATTTAATGGCAAACATGGTTATACTACCCCCAAGTCGATCGGATAAGAATTTGATTTTATAGAAATATTTTTTCAAATGCCGCTTGAGGTGCATTCAAAGCAAAAAAATATGTCGTGCTCAAGCGACATATGGGTGCGAAAGTGCTAAATTGTGCGGAATCTAAAGGCGCTCATTTTGAGCTAAGAAGAAGTTGATTGGATAATAAATAACTTTTTCAAATATTTTATTAAGCGATGTAACGGACAGCCCGCTTGCTCAAAATCAGGAGAAAATGAACGACTTACAGGTTCAGTCCCTAGAGAGCGAAAAATGCTAAGTAATCAGTAATATTAGGCTAGAGAATCTAGCACTCCCTAGGTAATTAATAATATTAGGGTAGAGAATTTAGCACTCACTAGGTAAATAATAATATTTCGCTAGGGAATCTAGCTCTCCTCCAAATTAATAATATTTACGCTAAATATTCTACCATTCCCAATGCACCCAATTTTTCATAATTTAACAGTAACACGAAATCATCAAGAAACTTTTACACTTGCAAATTCCCAGGACCAAGGTCCATTATACCTGCGCTTAAAGGTCTCCCAAAAAAACCTACAATAGTCTTACCAGATTATAACAT
Source organism: Procambarus virginalis (assembly GCA_020271785.1). Taxonomy (NCBI): domain Eukaryota; kingdom Metazoa; phylum Arthropoda; class Malacostraca; order Decapoda; family Cambaridae; genus Procambarus; species Procambarus virginalis. The sequence goes on along the minus strand of WNGS01167907.1, from coordinate 88,372 downwards.
ATATACTAGTCTTAATCAGACTACAACATTCATTTAACTCTTTCCTGCACTAGGAGCTAGTGAGTTATTTGCATTAATTTTTGTTTGAGCTTTTTTTTACGTTTCTGCTCATTATTGTAGAAATCAGCATGAGCAAAATTGCAAACTTACAGCATTTTGTAAGTGAACTACAACAGAGAACTAATAAACCGTGAAACGTATAGGTTGGAATAAACCGTTACAAATTATCTACCAAATAAGACTAATTGTAGCAACAATTAAATTTCCGGCAACCTTAGGTTTCCCATCATTTAATGCATTAACATTAAACTTTAAGCATTGTAACCTAACATGCTTAACGAGCTGATTTAACAGCTCATTTAGGAATTAACGTGGTAATTGAGCGCTTTATTTCTCATTATGATGTTTGAACTCTTTATTGCTCCCCAAGTTAATTCGAGCATATCCTTGGTCACCCATGAATTAGCGTAATAATTGAGCCTTTAATGTTCATAAGGATTTTTGAATGCTTTAATGTTCCCCGTGCTAATTCAAGCAGTTGTGGTGGTAGTTGTTGTTGGTTATTGTTGGTAGAAGTGGTTGTTGTTGGTTAAAGGGTTGTTGGTGGTTGTAGTGGTTTATTGGTTTAGTGGGTAGTGGTTGTTTGGTGGTAGTTGTTGTTGGTCATAGTTTGTTGTTGTTAGTTTTGGTTGATGTTCGTGGTAGTGGTTGTTGGTGATAGTGGGTGTGGTGGTGGGTC
>WNGS01167907.1:70222-83771 GCA_020271785.1 Procambarus virginalis | reverse complement strand
GTTGGTGTTGGTGGTAGTGGTTGCTGGTGGTTAGTGCTTGTTTGTGCAGGCAGTGGTTGTTGGTAGTAATAGCTGTTGTTGTTGGTTGTGTTTGTTGGTTGTTGTTGTTGGTAGTGGTTGTTGATTGTTCATGATAGAAGTGATTGTTGTTTGTGGTAGTGGTTGTTGTTGGTGGTAGTGGTTGCTGGTGGTTAGTGGTTGTTTGTGTAGGCATTGGTTGTTGGTAGTAATAGCTGATGTTGTTGGGTTGTGTTTGTTGGTTGTTGTTGTTCGTAGTGGTTGTTGATTGTTGATGATAGAAGTGATTGTTGTTGGTGGTAGTGGTTGTTGTTTTAGTTGGTCATAGTGGTTAATGGTTGTGGTTGTTATTAATGTTAGTGGTTGTTGGCTGTAGTGGATGTTTTTGGGGGTAGTGTTTATTATTGGTAGTAGTGCTAGTTGATGGTGGTAGTGGTTGTTGGTCGTAATTGCGTTTGTTGGTGATAGTGGTTGGTGGTGGTAGTAGTTGTTAGTGGTATTGGTTTTTAGTGGTAGTTGTTGTTGGTGGAAGTGGTTGTTGTTGGTTGGGGTTGATGTTCGTTGTAGTGTTTGCTGGTGGTATTCGTTATTGGTGTTATTCGTTTTTTTATGGTATTGGTTGTTTGGGGTAGTGTTTGTTGGTTGTTGTTGGTGGAAGTGGTTGCTGCTGGTAGATGTTGTTGTTGGTTGGTTGTTGTTGGTGGCAGTGGTTGTTGGTAGTAGCAGATGATGGTGGTAGTGGTTGTTGGTGGTAGTGGATGTTCGTTGTTGTTGGTAGTGGATGTTCTTTGTTGTTGGTAGTAATGATTGTTGGTGGTTGGTGTCTGTTGTTGATGGTAGTGGTTGTTGGTAGTTTTTGTTGGTGGTGGTTTTGGTAGTTTGTGGCTGTTGGTTGTTTGATGCTGGTGGTAGTGGTTGATACTGCAGGTAATAGTTATTGGCAGATGTTGGTAGTGGGTGTTGGTGGTGGTAGTGTTTGTTGGTTCTAGTAGTTGATGATGGTTGTGGTTGTTGGCGTCGCTGGTTTTTGGTTGTTGTTGGTGGACGCCATTGTTGGTGGTAGTGGTTGTTGTTGTTTGTACAGGTGTTGGTTGTTGGTAGAAGTGGTTGATGGTTGCTGGTGTTAGTCATTGTCGTGGTAGTGGGTGTTGGTAATAGTGGTTGCTGGCGGTAGTTGTTGGAAATAAACCAACATTCAATTGTCATTCGTGTGCTAAGCACAGCGTTTACTATCATTACTTAAATGTAGAACTAATAGAAAATAATATTTTCCCTACTGCGCATTATTTGCCAAATTCTTCCTACTTGGCATGGCGATATTGCGTCAGACATCTCCACAGAGGTATAAATATTATCTACACATTAGAGAATTAATTATTATTCTCACTTTGTCAGTATTCTTTCTAAGAATTATTAACTGACAGTATGGCAACCAATGATCTGATATTAGCGTGTTATCAGCTAGAGATCACTATCTAACAGTTTATCTGTTATATTAAATCGTCATGGAGGAACCATAAATTTCCCTCCATTTCTCATCTAATAAGAATCCTGTTCGTATTAATTATTACCTGATGAGAATTTATATAACATCGAACTCCCTAAAATGTAAACCCCAGTGTTACCATCTCATTAAGTAGAGTAATTATAAGGAAAAGAATTTTCCATTTCTGCCGAAACATGTTTGCGGGACGAGAAGGGGTAGAGGGAGAGAGGAAAAGCGAAAAGGAAGCATGGTCGGAGCGCCGCCAGCACACGCCATTGCGGGCCATTGCAGTAGATTACTGGCGTACTTCAAGACTAGACCTAGATGGGCTAATATTTCATGATCATATCAAGGACGAGAAGCGGCCATTGCATTTAAATGGCCTGGAGCATATCATTTAGCGGGCCACTATGATTACTGGTGCCTGCTGTGACTCCATCAACGACAGTTTCGGCGAACACTTATACGGTTAAGTGGTTTTAATTAGTTGTATTGGAGCTCTGTACATTAATTTTTACCATTTATTCGTCGTTATGTCGTAGGCCCTCCTCTAAACACCAAGTAAGTTCCCAGTGAACTAAATTTAATTCCTTCATTGCCTAATAGTTGCATAATTATTTGAATGTAGGCGTCCTCTACATTTTTCTGGGTTTGCAGCCTGTGACGAGTCCGGCTGAGGAGAGATCAACTACCTACCCCACGCGTGTTGCTAGACGCCACGCATGTTGTGAGACGCATGTTCTAGCAAGTTCCAGATGACGCTACCTCATACGCGCGCAACTATTCTCAATCACAGCTAAGCAGTTGAATTTATTTTAGTATATTTACAAACAATTCATTGATTATTGATATTTACTATAATATACATTTACTATAAATATTAATGTACACTATATTATTTCATATGTATTTTTCCTAATACCTTACTAACAGATTTGGTATAAATAATTATCTTATCTTATGCTAATTACTGCATTATATAACCAATTCAATTTTCATTTAAATTTAGTTACTTCAGTGAAGAACCAGCACTGAAATCATGCTTGGGATATATTAATCCTTTGGCATGTAACCCCCCATTTTGGGTTAGTGAATTTGACTCATAATATACAGTCCCTTTAATATCAATGTATTATTAATTAAAAACATCCATAGGTCATTAGTTCATTGAAATAACATGTAACCACTTGCTCTACCTAGTTTTCCACTTTTTCATAGAAAATGGTGGTCCTTCGTAGCTATCAAAAATAGTATCAATTTAAATAAATTACATGAGTCAAGTTTTCCCACACAAAATTTGGTCCTTCGAACCTTGATAGATAGCTGAGAATCAAGCTATCCTCAATCATATCTAAATTATTTACTAACACCAATTATTTTGTGTTACCATTATTAGGCTATACAAATATTTCATTTATGGCTGTCAGCAGACTGTCCATATTATAGCCTAAACCATATTAAATCTATGATTTCTGTTTCACCCAATTCATATATATTTCAGGGTCCAATATACTAACCCAAATTACTGATCCCATAAATTAACCAATCATTACTAACCTTGATAACATTACATTCCACAATTAGGAAGTACTGTCAGGTGTTAAACATTATTTACGGCAGTAGAATAGTTGCCAAACACAATTAATAATCTTGTGTTCATTAAATTTCTTATACACGTATTTTCTACAAGTGTATATACTATATAACAAAAACACAAAAATCCCCCAAAACATAGCACCACATTTATTGTAGGTATGCCAGCCAAGCAGAGGTAGGATATTTTAGACTGCAATTGTACTGAGATTCGTACAAATTCAGCCTAAAACATTAGCTGAATTAATAGGTAGAATTATTACCTAACTAGTACAGTGTTAGACAGTGCTGGTGTATTATTATTTTTATATTGTGCTGGCCCTAAGTAGGGTGGGATCTATTCTTATTAATTGTGTAAATTATTATTATTATGTTCATCTATGTGTGTTACTGAATGTCATTATATCCATCCAAAGCCGATAATGAAGAACTAAGCCGAGGAAATCCTGTAGTGATATTCAAGTACTACTCAAATCTTAGTTCTTCCTGTTAGGTAGGTAAACCAACCTCCAAACGAAGTAAACTAAAATCACCCTAATCAAGAATATATTAGGCTGTTAATAACCATATCTGCTCTATATATATGAGCAAGTACCATAGCTCTTCAAGTAGCTATATAAGCCCTATATGGCTCAAACCCATAGCTAACATGGCTACTCCAGAAGGAATCTTGAAACATGGTTACTGGAAGAATCTTGAAAGGTTTTCAACTAAAATCACCCTAATCAAGAATATATTAGGCTGTTAATAACCATACCTGCTCTATATATATGAGTAAGTACCATAGCTCTCCAAGTAGCTAAATAAGCCCTATAAGGCTCAAACCCATACCCAACATGGCTACTCCAGAAGGAATCTTGAAACATGGCTACTGGAAGAATCTTGAAAGGTTTTCAAAGTCACTTATCAAGACTACTTGACAAATGTGATAACTGGATACGATCAAACCCGGTTGATATTTCCAGGCTAAGAATTTCCACAAAGGTGGCTAGCCAAAAATATGATCAAGTAAAGGATATAATCGAGTCTTATAGGAACACTTCTTGTCAGAGATACTGACCCAGACGAATTGAGTCTAATTGAATCTGACCTTGCCGACTATGAAGACAAAATTCAGGTCAAGTTAGATCATTATTTCAAAGTGCTTGCAACACAAAATGTTCCTGCTGGAGTAGAAATTTGTTATAGTTCACCTATACCCAAGCAAGCAAACAGCTCAGATGAAATACATGAGCTACCTCAAAATTAGGAGATTTCTCTACTTAAACTAGATCCTTACACTGGATCTATAATTGTTCACCCTTCATTTTCTACAGTCTCATCCAATAAAACTTTGCGTAATGATTCATTCACAAAGTCTGATAAATTTTCAGAGAGATCATCTCAATATTCCCTGGATTTTATAAATTTAATACATGAGGCTACTGAATTAAGACGCCTCCCACATGAACCCAGTAAACCAAGTGAAGCTGCAGATGAAACTCCAAGTGACTCTGGAATAGAAGATGACGAAGCAGCTAAAGCTGCAACAGCAGCTGAAACTGCTATAGAAGCTGAAGCTATAATAAAGGCTGAAGCTGTAATTAAAGCTGAGGCTAAACAAGAAGCCTTAAGCAAAATTTGTGATAGTCATAATTGCTCACACCAGCCTCCTACAGTTAATGCTGAACCCATTAGCATCAATCAAGCCATCCAACTCTCTAGAGCAAGTGCTGATAATAAGAAGACTGTTATAAACCTCGTACACCAATTACTAGACTTATCTCAACCAGATCAATCAGCTGACTTCTTACAAGCCTTTAGTTTTCAACTTGTGTCACTGTTAAATTATTTCAGCAAGTAGGTGTATCACCCTACTAATGAGTGGATGACTATAATTATCATCCAGAGAAAATTGGTGAGATTCGCAATGAATTATATACATATAAGAATGGTACTGTCCTGTCAATGCAGGATATATTAACAGGTTTGCATAATATAATTAATAACCAAGCAAACCAGGCACTTAATGCTTATTCTGAACCCACAGAATCTGTACCCGTATTAGGTTTCTTACCTGAAACTCCTAAGTGACACAGTCATTAGGTAATGAGGGTACAAATAACCAATGCAATATCAAAAACAACAATAATAGAAATTAATCAGCAGTAAATCATTTCTCCAGCAACAAGCTAAAATGAGAAACACAGCTTAGTAATAAACCCAGATTGAGTATATAACAATTAGTATTCGTCGAGATGTTTTAAACCTCTCAGTGGAAAATCAGTGGTCTGTAATCTAAACAGATACATGTCACAGCGACCAAGCCATTAAATCCACCACAGACCTAGAATTATTCTTAACAAGTATTAATTGACCACACATGTGGTGTTTGTGTGTAGCTGAGGAAGTCTTGGTTGTAGGGTTGACATAAAGCCATTGCTTGGTTACTGACTTTAATACTTACAAACGATACATGACTAGCTGCTTCCAAGTTGGTAGCGTCCCGTACGCTTTCTTGTTTACTCTTCTCTGCTGGCGTCTCAGCCACAACACATACAAACGGATGGTACCGTTTTCTATGAACATGACATCCCTCCTTTTCTTTAAGAAGAATGAATACAGGATGTCTACCATGCTTGTAGCACAAAGCAAAGTTAATGACGCAAAGTAAGTTATTAACATATCAAGAGATATTGCATACATTTAACATTAATTAAGCACACAAAGAATTTAAACAACTTAATCTTTACCACAAAAGATTTCACTGTTAAAAATACAAATGCAATGTTAAACAAAAATGAAAGAAACTGTAATACAAAGTTACAAAATATTGAATGAGAGATCTGCATTATTCAAACAATATTAAATGTAGTTTAGCATAATAAGTAAATACTTTGCATTACATAGGAACACAATTAATCATCAAATCATGTAGGGCGTTTAACATGACGTTTAGGACGAGAGTCCTTAAATACGAGAATATCCCTTGATGAACTGTTTACCGAGTTATAGCTCATTTTTTCTTTTTCCTTTGTACGACTTTTCACTTCATCATTTTCTATACTAGTTGGAATCACTTTGAAAATAAGCCATATTACGTGTTATACTATGATCTCTATTACTCGCTGCTACCATAGTTCCTTTTACACTAATCACTTTATATGGTTTTGTATCATACGGCATATCTAGCTTTCCCTCTTTTTTCTTTTTAACGAGAACAATATCTCCAACCTTTATGAATTGTTCCTTTGCACGTTGATCATAAGCAATTTTCATTTTGCCCTTCGCTAGTGCATCCTTCTGAGCGAGATATTTATCCGTTACCTTGGCTGGCATGACAGGTAGTGCGATCCTCATAGGACGTCCAAATAAGAGTTCGCCAGGCGACTTGCCCAGTGTTCCATGCGGTGTTGCACGGTAGTTCCTGAGAAAAGCATACATAGCTTGTTTCTAGGATCGTCCTTCGGCATGAGCACAGCATACCGCTTTCATGAGAAGTTGCATGAATCTCTCGACTTCTCCATTTGCTTGAGTATGTAGTGGCATCACACGGCGGTGTTTGAATCCAATATGCTCAGCAAAGTTGACGAAGTCTTGTCCATTGAATGGCGGTCCATTGTCCGTCTTGACAACTTCAGGAATGCCAAAGTTTGAAAAGATCTTGTCGAGTTTCGGGATGACAGCCTTTGCAGATGTGGAAGTGATGATTTCTACTTCTGGATAACGTGAGTTATCATCAATGACTACCATCAAGTACTCTCCAGTTGGTAGTGGTCTGCAGAAGTCCATCGATACTTCCATCCATGGTGCAGCAGGTAGTGGTGAAGGTTGTAGAGGTGTTGGTCTTGAAGTATCCACTGTAGCTTGGCAAGGGACACAGGCATCATGCATGTCCTTTGCTTGACGATCAATGCCAAGAAACCACACCTATTCTCGTAGCAGCTGTTTGGTCCTAACAAGACCTTGGTGTCCTTGATGTGCAAGCTTCAGAGCACGCTGCTGGAGAACAGCTGGAAAGACGATACAAGTACCTCGCAGCACGGTGTCGCATTGTTGCGAAACACTTAATTCTGTCTGGATGCGTTCAAGTGCTTTGAATGCATCTTGGTCAACTCCTGAGGGTGGGATGCGTGGAAACTTTTTCTTAGTCAATGTATCCACTGTTCCTTGCAGAGTTGGGTCCTGTAGGGTTGCAGTACAGATTTCATCAAGAGTGAGAGCCTTGGGGACTGCATCACAGGTTATAGAGTGTACATATTCCTCGGCAACTTGAATTACATCTGGGTTAATGTGCAGCTGAACTTTGCTATCAGTATAGGTAGGTTCTGTAGGTTCAAATCGATCAAAAAATTCAGCAACAATAGCATCAACATTGTTTGCAGATTCCACTGCTACAGCATTAGAAAGCTGAAGTAGCCCCAATTTGGTTGATGTTTTGTAACTGATTAAAGACTTCTTTGCATTCCTAACAACATGGAATGTAGTAATGAGCATTGCACTCTTTGACTTAATCTCTGCAGTGAAAGTTACAATCACTGGTAAGGCTACCTTTGAAGCATAGGCAGTGGCTTTGCCATTATAGTTTTCAAGCTTTGTGAACTGTTTTTTTAAATTTCTCATAGTGGCATTCAGCAATGGTGTCAATGTTTGATCCAGTGTCAATGAGAACTTTGAGACAAATACCAGCAATGTATACTATAGTCTCTGGGTTGTTTGGAAGATCATTCCATTCTGTGATTGCTTGTACTCCATAAATGTAATCACATTCACTGTCATCTGAGACTGGTTGTAATGAAATGTTGGCTTGTATATTATTAACATTCTGGATTTGAGGCGCAATATTGTGTTTGCCACCTCGATCCTATGACCTAAACCTCGTATAGTGCTTTTATTCACTGTCTGTGGTTTGTTTAGTGCAGAACGACACATAGCACTAAAATGACCTAGTTTTCCACATTCATAGCACTTCTTACCTTGAGCAGGACAAACAATATCTTGGTGTGGGTAGTCTCCTCCACAGTTGTAACATTTATCGTTGACACCCTCTGATGTGAGTCGTTGTGACTGCTCGACTCTTGTTCCATGACTCCAGTTGTGATGTGGTTCTGGGCTCAATTTGCTGTTAGGTTTGCCATGATATCTTCTATGATCACGGTGTACTCCCTGAACCTTACATACCTCACCACTGTTAATAATAACAGTGGCAGAACCGTTGTTGGCACTGCACTCCATGACACGAGCATCACGTGCAGCATCTTCCATCTATCCAGTATCTTGGTAAGAGAACTTTCATCATCAACAAGTTCTAGAGCTCTTCGACGGAGACGTGTAGATGTGCATGTTTCAATTATTTGCTGTTTGATTTCTTTGTCAATATCAGCAAACTCACAATGGGCTGCTAAACTCTGCAGACGTGTGTGGTATTGATCAACGGTTTCATTAGAGAGTTGTCTGGCTCTCCTGAAATGCATAATTTCCATTGCAGTATTTTGCCTTGGTTTGAAATGTTCTGTTAATTTGGCTTTGGCAATCTCATAATCTCTGGCACCACCAGTGTCTTTCAGTGTGTCAAAGATGTCACAAACGCGATCACCTACATAACGAAGTAGAAAGGCACGCTTTCTTTCAGCACTTTTGATGTCTGAAACTATCAACAAATTTTCAAACCTTTTAAGCCATTTGGTCCACCTCTGTGACAGGTTTGTCTGGTCACAGTCAGGATCAAATGCAGGAAACTGAGGTATATTTGCCATTTTTACTGAATAAATATAAAGTTATCACTTAAATATTCCTCAGAATACAAAACACTTACTGCACTGTATATGTTAGTTAAGAATTCACTGTAATTACTTTAATTTTGCAAAGCAAACAAGCATTTTAATGCAAAATGTCAAAGCAGTGCACAATACAGCAGCAACTGACCTCTTACCTAGCCCTTGTGTACATGTGTTGTTCCTACTCACAGCAGTTGTCAGCAGTTGGCACAGCAGTTGTCAGAGCAGTTGTCAGCAGTTGGTACAGCAGTCAGTTCACAGCATGAAGAATTGTGTAGCAGTGTCGTTTCGTATACAAAACAATAGGTTTTGTACACAACGTCAAAGTGTCATTTCGTACACAGCCTCGGCAGATTCCTCAATACACAGCTTCAGTCAGCACAGCTTGGGTTGCACATAGCATTGGTTAGCACACAGCATTGGTTAGCACAGCATCAGTTAGCACAGAGCATTGGTTAGCACACAGCATCGGGTATGGTGCTCACAGACAGCACTATTTCTTTCCTCCTCCGGGGGCGAGACCGCATGTTCTTCCATGTGTTTTAAGCTGAACAAATACCTGCGTTCACAGTTCATCCTCGTTGCCAGTGTGGTGTTTGTGTGTAGCTGAGGAAGTCTTGGTTGTAGGGTTGACATAAAGCCATTGCTTGGTTACTGACTTTAATACTTATAAACGATACATGACTAGCTGCTTCCAAGTTTGTAGCGTCCCGTACGCTTTCTTGTTTACCTTCTCTGCTGGGGTTTCAGCCACAACACATACAAACGGATGGTACCGTTTTCTATGAACATGACAACATTCAGTTTCCCTAGCACTTTCCATCTCCCTGGAGTAAACTGTGTACTTTCTGGGTGTGCGCCGTTCGTTTCAGGCGACCGCGCTGCGACACTAAAATGTTTATAATCTTTTCGGTCTGCTCACCTTAATATTCCATGTATGTATTTAAATTTGGAATCAATTTGTTCACAAGAGAATGTTCTAGAGGAATATATATGTAAAATTTCACCAAACCCGACATGAGACCCGCACCAAATAAAAAACTATGGCGATCGTTAGCCGTGAGCGTCAAACCGAGCCGGTCGGAGCCGGTCGGCCGAGCGGACAGCACGCTGGACTTGTGATCCTGTGGTCCTGGGTTCGATCCCAGGTGCCGGCGAGAAACATTGGGCAGAGTTTCTTTCACCCTATGCCCCTGTTACCTAGCAGTAAAATAGGTACCTGGGTGTTAGTCAGCTGTCACGGGCTGCTTCCTGGGGGTGGAGGCCTGGTCGAGGACCGGGCCGCGGGGACACTAAAGCCCCGAAATCATCTTAAGATAACTTAAGAAGATAACCGAGCTGAAATGTTTGATCTTTTCATGTTTATCAACCCCAGAATTGTTCTACGTCGTTAATTTTGGTATCACTGTGACCGCAATAAAATTCCTTACACGAATATATGCGTATAAATGTAGAATCATGATCGCAGTCTACCCACAAGAGTGTGGGAAGTGGCTGAAGTGTTATTTCTTAACGCACACCCGATGGCAGATCGGCGAAACACCTATTGAAAAGTTTATATTCTTTTCACTGTCCTGACCTTAATGTTTGATGTACGTACTTAATTTTTGTACCAATGTGTTCGCAATAGAATGTTCTAAAAGATCATATGTATAAAATGTCACACAAGGATGCGTTAGACCGGCACCAAATCAAAAACTACATTGATTACACTCATCGTGTCAACTATACAATGGTCTTACCACGATGATGCCGTTCTCCCAAATATGCTATGTGGCTATTAGAGAAAACGAAAATATAATGGCAAACATGGTTATACTATCCCCAAGTCGATCGGATAAGAATTGGATTTTATAGAAATATTTTTCAAATGCCGCGTGAGGTGCATTCAAAAGCAAAAAAATATTTCGTGCTCAAGCGACATATGGGTGCGAAAGTGCAAATTGTGCGGAATCTAAAGGCGCTCATTTTGAGCTAAGAAAGAAGTTGATTGGATAATAAATAACTTTTTCAAATATTTATTAAGCGATGTACGGACAGCCGCTTGCTCAAAATCAGGAGAATAATGAACAACTTACAGGCCAGTCCCTAGAGAGCGAAAATGCTAAGTAATCAGTAATATTAGGCTAGAGAATCTAGCACTCCCTAGTAATTAATTATATTAGGGTAGAGATTTAGCACTCACTAGGTAAATATAATATTTCGCTAGGGAATCTAGCATCCTCTATCCAATTTAATAATATACGCTAAATATTCTAGCATTCCCAATGCACCCAGTTTTTCATAAATTTAACAGTAACACGAAATCATCAAGAAACTTTTACACTTGCAAATTCACCAGGACCAAGGTCCATTATACTGCGCTTAAGGTCTCCCAAGAAAACCTACAATAGTCTTAACCAGACTATACATATATATAGTCTTAATCAGACTACAACATTTTTAACTCTTTCTGCACTAGGAGCTAGTGAGTTTTTTGCATTAATTTTTTTTGAGCTTTTTTTTTACGTGTCTGCTCATTATGTAGAAATGCAGCATGAGCAAATTGCAAACTTACCAATTTGTAAGTGAACATACAACAGAGAACTAATAAACCGTGAACGTATAGGTTGGGATAAACCGTTACAAATTATCTACCAATAAGACTAATTGTAGCAACAATTAAATTCCGGCAACCTTAGGTTTCCCATCATTTAATGCATTAACATTAAACTTTAAGCATTGTCCTAACATGCTTAACGAGCTGATTTAAACAGCTCATTTAGGAATTAACGTGGTAATTGAGCGCTTTATTTCTCATTATGATGTTTGAACTCTTTATTGCTCCCCAAGTAATTCGAGCATATCCTTGGTCACCCAGAATTAGCGTAATAATGAGCCTTTATGTTCATAAGGATTTTTGAATGCTTTAATGTCCCCGTGCTAATTCAAGCATATCACTGCTGTTACAACCCTTGAGACTTAAGGTTCTTTTCCCGCTCGTGATCAAAGTACAAGAAAATCGGCCTTGCCAATAGTGTCTAGGGTATGAAAAAAACACTGCATAAACGGAAAACAGTATAACTACGCTAAGGGTGACAAAACATACATATCAATGGTGAAAATATAACAGCCAGAAAATTCTTTAGCATGCTAATATCAATGAAAAAATCATTAGTAAACACAGACCAACACTTAACACATGCATGAATAATGGTGTAGCACAATTAGTCATACCAAGAGAATTAACTGAGTAATGAACTAAACAAACAATACCCCTGACTTAACTTGTACACATGTCGCCTCTCCATGCAGTTACCCACGCGTCTGACTAAATCCTGGCTCGCATAGCATGCATCCTACCAACACATCAACTAAGCATCCACATGAACTCTTGTGAAACTCTACTAACAAAAGTATAGTACTAATAACCATTAATTCCGTAATCTAAAGAGTATATAATACTGTTACCTTACTCACAAGAATTTAATGGCAAACAATAACAAGAATTAATCAAAGTTGAAATATAAACGCTAGCTTGACAACAAGCCCATACTCTGAACCCATCCAATATGGTCATCCCCCCACACGGAAGAAACCACACTCCCCCCAACAGGAAATAACTTGACACAGCCTCATAAAATAATAATGCAACTCAGGCACACTACAGCTGTTACAATATACAATAGTCTATAATCATACAGTGTCAATCCGATACACAACTGGATACTATACTAATTATAGAACCGACAATAAAGTATTATAAGCATCATGATAATGTTAGAATGTTAATGTTGGTTCCAAGGGGTTGTCATAGCCAAGGGGTGGTAATGGGGGACGAGCTCCCATAACCTATAAAATGCTCCTATACGGCATGCGTTCTCAAATAGCCTCTGACAACCAAGTCCAACTCCTGGCCTGCACAGGTGGCTTAGTCTTTAAGTCCGGCGGAACTGCTTTTACCGACAGGAGAAAGGGTGAGGGCGTGCCTCTGACCCCATAAAACCAGCTGCTCCGAGTAGATGGGACTCGATAGCATGGGAAGGCAGCCCATCTAGGGGAAGGAAAACCCTGATTTTAAAACTCCGCTGCCTTGCAGCATACCCTTTTTGGGGAAAGGCTTCAGGAGTCAACCTCGAGGAAAAATCCGGAGTTGGAGCCCTAAGGCAGTTCGTTTTACGTCGACCTCGTCTGGCAGCTCCTCGACGTTGTTGAACCATGTGTATTGGCATTTGCTTTTCTATTGGATAATTTCAGCAACATGGAGAGGGGGGACCTGCTGCATGGGTAACAGCTTCTCCTCCATATCTACCTACCCAGGCTTTGCGCCCTGGCGAGGACACTCCAGCTTCGCCTCACAGCGTCGAACCAACACGGGAAGCGGCAGTCTACCGGTTTTAAATCTTCTGCTCGATTGCGAAGAATGTGGAGCCATGGGTTGCTTCTGACGGTGGGAGGGTTCATCGCACCCCACTGGGCAGCTACCACCGTCTCAAGCTGGGCAAATCCCAGCCAATAAGGTGTTGCCTCGCCACAGTCCGTTAACCTCACTGGGTGCGTGGGGTTTAGGGTGAAAACCGACAAGCGGCCCGACAACTTTGCATCAGCAGTACCATACCTAAGAAGAAAATATCAACTGCCCTAAAGCTGGGCACATGGAACGTCAGGACACCGACACCAGGTTTCTCTGACGACCTGCAGAAATTAATGACGCCCG
>WNGS01167907.1:30099-69193 GCA_020271785.1 Procambarus virginalis | reverse complement strand
CCCCCCCCCCCAGCTCTTGCTGGGGCCCGTAACTCTATGCTTCTTTAATTCGATCTGATATTCCTTCGTCCCCCTACTTCTTCGTCACTATCCATTGTTCTGCTGCCGTGTTTTTGTGGGTAATGGTATACAGTCTGTTCCATTTATCTTCCCCCAAATGTCCCTTTCCCTTCCTGATCTTAAGCACCTCCTGGACTCTTTGCCAGAGCTGGTGCCTTTTGGGTGATTTCAACTGTCGACATTCCCTCTGGGGTGATGTTCTGACAAACACCCGAGGCCGTCTTCTCGAACCGTTCGTCCTCGCTTCTTCTCTATCTCTTCTGAATTCTGGTGAGCCCACTCATGTGGACTCTCGAACTCGCACCCTTTCCTGTCTTGATCTTTCTCTCTGCTCGTCGTCCCTCTACTTAGATTTCACGTGGCAGGTTCTTGATGACCTCCATAACAGTGATCATTTCCCTATCCTCATTTTCTTTTTCTCTTTCCACCCTCCCCTCTCCTTCCCTACATGGCAGTTTGCCAAGGCTGACTGGTGCCTATTCACCCACCGTGCTACTCTTTCTGACCTCTCCTCTCTGTCTCTTCCTCGCGCCCTCCTTCTTTTTTATGACACTGTCCTCAACACTGCCCTCCACTCTATTCCTCGCTCTTCCGCCTGGGGCACACGGAAGTGCGTTCCCTGGTGGAATGCGGACTGTGCTCGGGCTGTCCGCTGTAAGCGTGCAGCGTGGATGAAACACCGCCTATTATTCTGTTTTGGAAGGCAAGTGCGGTGGCCCGTAGGACCATCAGTACAGCTAAACGTGAGAGTTGGAAATCATTTGTTTCCACCATTACGTCCGATACTCCTCTGCCGCAGATCTGGAAGAAGATCCGCAAGATTGCAGGCAAGTTCGTTCCAGATGTCTCGCCGGTTCTCCACCTCCGTGGTACTCTTGTGGCGGATCCAGTGCAGGTCGCGACCGAACTGGGTTCCCACTTTTCTTCTGTTAGCTCTGGTTCTCGTCTTCCTCAATCCTTCCTTCTTCGTAAGCCTGTTCTTGAATCTTATCCTTTAGATTTCCGCACTCATCTCCGCCTTCCCTATAACGATCCTTTCTCTCTTTCTGAACTTCAGTCTGCCCTGGCCCTCTGCGGATCTACGGCAGCGGGCTCGGATGACGTTCATTATGAGATGCTTCGCCATCTCCCTCCGTGCACGTCTCAGTATTTACTGAGTCTGTATAACCAGGTCTGGGAGTCGTCGTCCGTCCCTGAGGACTGGCTCGATGCCATTGTACTCCCTATTCGGAAACCAGGGTCTCTCGGTACGTCCCCTAAGGACTTCCGCCCTATTGCTCTCACGAGTTGTGTTTGCAAGCTCTTTGAGCGTATGGTAAATGTCTGTCTGATGTGGTTCTTGGAACACCATCGCCACCTCTCTCCTTCTCAATTTGGTTTTCGCAAGTGCTGCAGCAAGACTGATGTCCTGGTGAACTTTGAGGTCTATATTCGTACTGCTTTTGCTGCGAAGACTTCCGTTGTTGCTGTCCTTTTTGACCTGGAAAAGGCTTATGACACGACTTGGAGATACCATATTATGTCCCAACTTCGTTCTTTTGGCCTTCGTGGTAATCTCCCTCTCTTCCTTCAAAGTTTTCTCTCTCGTCGTACCTTTCGAGTCAGGCTTGGTGCCACTCTCTTTGCCCCTTTTCAGAAGGTGTGCCCCAAGGTAGTGTTCTGAGTACTACCCTTTTTCTGGTTGCTCTCAATGGTCTTCTTTCCTCCCTTCCTTCTGGCGTCTTCTCTGCTCTTTATGTTGACGATCTTACTCTTTGCTGTCTGGCTGATGATTCGCCTGTCCTTCAACGGCGGCTTCAACTTGCGATTGATGCCGTGTCATCTTGGGCCACCAATCATGGCTTCAAGTTCTCTAGTACTAAGACTTGTGCCATGACTTTTACTCGGAAGCGGGTCGTTCTTCGTCCCTCTTTGTCACTTTATGGTCATCTCCATGAGAACAAAGGTTCCGCGAAGCTTTTGGGGTTATTGTTTGACACACGTTTGTCTTGGTTGTCCCATGTCTCTTACCTCCGTGTTGAATGCTCTAAGGCCCTTAACCTACTTTAGGTTTTGTCCCAAACTTCTTGGGGAGCGGATAGGTGCACGGTCCTCTATTTGCTTTCCTCTCTCATCCTGTCTAAACTCGATTATGGTTGCCCTGCCTACTCTTCTGCTTCTCCTTCAACTCTTCGCCGTCTTGATCCTTTGCACCATACTGGGTTGCGCCTCAGCTCTGGTGCTTTTCGTTCAACTCCTACCCTCAGCTTGTACGCTGACACTGGCTTTCTGTCTCTCCAGAATCACCGTGATCGCTACAGTCTTCGCTATCTAGCTCGATCCTTACAGCATCCTCACTCTCGCCTCTATCGTGCTTTGACTTTTACCCCTCCTGTAGTTCCTGTTCCTCTTCACCTCCTTCCTCTTTCTGTCCGTTTGTCTCGCTTACTGGATTCTCTTTCAGCTCATATTACCAATGTTTCTCCTCGTATTGTTCCATCCTTGCCCCCGTGGAGGGTCCCCCTTCCCAAATTTTGTGCTTCTCTGACCTGCATCAGTAAAGCTTTTACCCCTCCTATAGTTCTGAAACGCCTCTTCTTTGAGCACTTTTCTTCTCACTCCTACTCCGTTCCCATCTTCACCGATGGGTCTAAGTCTGCTGACGGTGTGGGCTACTCTGTTGTTTTTCCTGACCACACTTATAAGTGTCGCCTTCCTCCGGAGGCTATCATCTTCACAGCAGAACTTTATGCTATTCTCTATGCTCTTCGTCTCCTGCTTTCCCGGTGTCAATCCTCCTTTGTGGTGGTAGCTGACTTTCGTAGTGCCCTCAT
The DNA here is from genome assembly GCA_020271785.1 of Procambarus virginalis. Lineage (NCBI taxonomy): Eukaryota > Metazoa > Arthropoda > Malacostraca > Decapoda > Cambaridae > Procambarus > Procambarus virginalis. The sequence continues at coordinate 66,320 of WNGS01167907.1, read as the reverse complement.
GGTGTTAGGGTCCTTTAATCCGGTCCACCCAGTGGTTGTTGAGATTCAATATTGGCTGTTTCTTATCTCCAGTAAATTTAAGTCAGTTGCATTTTGCTGGGTTCCCAGCCATGTTGGTGTCTCTTTAAATGAGCGTGCGGATGCTGTTGCTAAGGAAGCTATCCGCGCTTGTCCCATCTCTCGTAAACGTATTCCTTATTCCGATTTTTACCCAGTTATTCATGCCTCCATCCTTGCCCGCTGGCAGAGTTGTTGGTCTTCTGTTATTGGTAACAAACTGCATACTCTTAAGAGTCATGGTCCCAGTGGCCTTCCTCCTGCCACCGTAACCGGCGGTGGGAAACTGCTCTGGCTAGGTTATGTATTGGCCATACCCGTTTAACTCATGGTCACCTAATGGAGCACCGCACTGCTCCTTATTGACCACATTGCATTGTCCCTCTTACTGTCGTGCATTTCCTTGTTGAATGTCCTGACTTCCAGGACGAGCGTGTGTCTTGTTTTCTGACCATCCCCAGTGGTAGCTTGTCCCTCAATAGAATTCTTGGCGACTCAGATACTTTTGATATCATTCGCCTTATGTGTTTCTGTTCTCGTATTGGCATCCTTGGTGATATTTAGCGCCCTCTGATTATCCCGCACATTTGATGGTGCTACATAGCCTTCCAGGTTTGGTGCCTTCTATTGATAATTACTTATTTACTTGGAGGCAGACAATATCTATGTCTTCAGTCATAACCTTATGATGGAGGTCAAAATATCGTTTTCTAAGAGAAGCAATATTCCAACTGAGTATCTTGATGACACTGTACCTCTTTTTATGAGTTTGAGAGGGCACCATTGTTAATTTATTTAGTTTATCAGTCTGCGGTTGCACAATAACAAGTAAATCTCGATACTTTTTGTAGAACATTATTATGGTGTCTTTTTCCTCTTCGGTCAGCACATCACCTGTCACCAGTTTTTTTATATTGTTCCGGTGGAACCATCTGGGATGTGGCGTGTATGGTCCGAGGATGTCATCCACGTCCAATTCCACTCCTTCATTATCAAACTACAGGCGTCACTGGTTTCAAATTGATTGTTATAATAATTGCTTTCATCATCATTTCCACTACCATTTTCCTTCAAGCAGAGTTTATCAGTACCTGTATTCACATCATGATCTCCTTTATCTTCTTTAACATTCTCACTCTCACTGTCATTTTGTACATGATCAGTTGCATCGTGATACTCATCGACAGCACTTTGCATTTCAACGGGGAATAGTTGACCTCTGTTCATAGCGTACAGCGTTGATGAGGCTGGGGTGTGGGGAGCCGTGGTGGGTGGGCCCAGCTGGTGGGTGGGCCCATATGGTGTGAGGGCTGGGACACCCCCCCCAGGGGGGTAGAAATAGCCTAAGCTACTGTATCCCTTTGAGATGTATTTCTTTCTTGTCTCAATAAACATACTTGAATTTGAACTTGGGACACCCCCAGCTGGGGTCTCCCCTGGGGTGCTGGCCGCCTAGGAGCACATTTTTTATTTTTTTTTTTTTTTTTTTCATGCATAGCATGCAAATTAAATACAATAAAAAACACAACAAGAACATAGAAAACAGAACAAAACAAAACAAGAAACCACGGCCAGAAGGGCCGACAGCACAGTACAACATAGTACAAACACTGTAAAAGCACGAGAAATTTAGCATGCACCAAGACACCTAAAACAAAACAAAGACAAACAAGCAAGCACATTTACAGTACAAAACAAAACATCACAAAATAAATCAAACATCAAGAGTAACAATAAAAATATAACAAGAAAATCCCAATATACAACAAAACAAAATAAAAATAACAAACAAGTACAACATATAATGCAAGCAGAAAACACCAGTGCAAATGAACATGAATAAAAACACCCACACCACACCAACCGCCTCACAACAAACAAAGGAAGAGGCCCAAAATATACAATAAGAACAAACTAGCACTCCATGCAAGCAAGAAACAAAACATAGCAACATTATACAACAAACATACAAGCACCGGCCAGAAGGACCGGGAACAAAAACACAACATAAAGGACATCATGAAAATAGATACAAGAAAAACGCACAGCACACAATAAGCCAAAAATAAAAACAAAAAGCAATAATAAAGACAAATAAAAATAAAAATAAACACAAAAACAAAAAACAACACAATATAGCAATGCATAAGTAGAACACACATGGCAAAGTAACAATACAAAAGCCAATACAGAAATAAAAACGCTCTCACCAATACACCTGCGTCGCAACAAATAAGGGACAGGCACGGGTACAAAAGACAATAGGGCAAACAAATGGCCATAGGGGCACACAACTCTACAGTAACAATGAATCAGCTGACATATTTTCCCGGGAACAAGACCCGGAGGAACCGCACATTGAACGCCTCCCAAATCATCCAATGTCCCCAAGTGGTCTTACCCTCCACCGGGGCATCATGTTATCCGGAACCCCGGCAACAAACACCTGCATACAGGGAACCCAGATGGTGTCACATCGGAGGCGAGTAACCGCCACCCTACGCCATACATCGGGAACCTGCCCATCTTGAAAGTCCTCCGGTACTTCAGACCGCAGGAAATCGGCAACCACTTCCTCCAGAGTCTCAAGTCGCAACCCCACAGGAAAGGGCTGGGCAGTGGGCACCACCTTACCAGCGGCCACAGGCACACCACCAGACGACCGCAGGGAACCAGGGCGGCGCGCATCTTTCCGTAAAGTCACCACCAGGCCACGCCCAGCACCAGCATCCACACTATCCCTGGCAGTGGAAGCCACCACACCCCACTGCGGAGAGCCCCCTGGCGGGGAAGGAACAGAAGGCACACCCGAGACACGGGCATCAGCACCAGCAGGCACATGAACCTCCACCACCACCACCCGCGGAGACCGACGCATCCGGATCCACGCCGTCAACACCTGAAGACCCACAGTCACTGAAGTCCCCAACATCGGCCCAGGCAGTAGACGAACGCCTGGAACGTTTGGGCTCCGGCCGGATATTGTCAGAGCCGGAAGCAGACCCAGAAACACGGGCATTACCAGCCAGACGAACCGACGCCTGACGCAGAACGGCAGCAGCCTCTACCACAGGGAGAACCGGACCACACACAGCAGGAGGCTCCGCAGCCACCCCAGCACCCAGCACAGGAGGGACCCGAGGAGAGGCTGCAGGACCAGGTCCAGCAACCGAAGACGAGGAAACAGATGACGACGCTCCACTGGGAGTACCAGGAAGACCCATGGGAGCAGCAGGGCGAGAGACAGGAGCAGGAGTAACATCTGACGGCACCGCAACATCCGGAGGAGGGCCGGCGACAACCGGGGGAACAACGGGCGACGCTTGGGGATCCTCAGCAGCGAACGGGACGCTCACCTCCTCACCCTGGAGTCCTCCTCCAGAGGGAGCGGCGGGAAATCCTCTTCACGGAACAAATTCATGGGAGCGACCGGATCAGCAGTACACCCGGCAGCCTGATGCCCCAACAAGCCACACCGGAAACAAGTTCGGGGTTGTCGGGCATAAAACACCCGCACGTAGTACCCTAACAGCCGGACAGATGACGGAATGTCCGACCTCAGTCGCATCCCGAGGGTCCGAATGTTGGTCTTCACACCCGAATACGTTCCAGACGATAGCGAGTTCATGCGCACACTGACGACGGAGCGTACCTCTGGAAGAAACGCCGGAGGAGAGTCTCAGGAAACTCCATGGGGGCGCCATGGACACTTACATATGTCACAGCACCACTACAGTCCGAAATGGTCACAGACCCGGTGCCGTCCTGCAGCCGTAAAGTACGCCCCTCGTACCTCCGGAGAAAATCACGGTACACTGCCTCACCCACAAACTTGATAATGACACGGCGAGCAGTGACCAGCTCGACACCATATACGTACTGGACTGGGACCCTGAGCATGTCACTCAAGACCAAGTCCACAAGCGGGTAACCTGCACGGCCAGTAAACTCCAAACCTATGGAGTTTACCCTCACAACAGCTGAAATAGGGCTGCCCATCGCAAAACACGCCACGTCCCTCACCACCAGGAACAGCAGGGAGGGTAGAGAGACACCCACACCCCCTGCCGGCGAAAACGGCAACTACCCCAAAACTGCCGGAGCGGGCAAACGACAAGTCGGGCAAATGATACGTCTACACCTCACGGCAGCTCAGGTGAGACTCTCACCTGGGAGCACATGGTAGTACCCAGGGTGGTGTGTCCTGCTCTCATTTAATACTCTCACAGTTTCCTGAAGAATGGTTATCGTCATCTTTTGGTGCATGATTTCCTTATTTTGTTCAGTTATTTGCATGCTCAACTTTTCCACAATTTTGCTTTGTTTTTCTACTACTGTTGGTGATAGTGGTTGGTGGTGGTTGTGGTTGCTGGTGGTATTCGTTGTTGGCGTTATTCATTGTTGGTGTTTTTTTGTTGTAGTGGTTGTTGGGAGTAGAGTTTCTTGGTTATTGTTGGTGGTAGTTTCTACTACTGTTGGTGATAGTGGCTGGTGGTGGTTGTGGTTGCTGGTGGTGTTTGTTGTTGTGATATTCATTGTTAGTATTTTTTGTTGTAGTGGTTGTTGGGGGGTAGTGTTTCTTGGTTATTGTTGGTGGTAGTGGTTGATGGTGGTAGTGGTTGTTGGTGGCAGCGGATGTTCGTTGTTTTTGGTAGTACTGGTTGATGGTGGTTGTGGTTGTTGCTGGTAGTGGTTGTTGTTTTTGTTGGTCATAGTGATTATTGTTGATGATGTTGTTCGTGTTAGTGGTTGTTGGTTGTAGTGGATGTTCATTGTTATTTGTAGTAGTGGTTGTTGCTGGTGGTAGTGGTTGTTGCTTATTGTGTATGGTAGTCATTGTTGGTGGTAGTGATTGTTTGTTGTTATACTTGGTAGTGGTTGATGATGGTTGTGGTTGTGGTGATAGTGGTTGATGGTTGTTGGTTTTAGTGGTTGTGTTTTTTTTAACCTAATGGTCCTAATGGTTTTGGTTGTTGTTGGTGTTAGTGGTTGTTGGTTGTAGTGGTTGTTGTTGGTGGTAGTGGTTGTGATTGATGGGTTGTTATTGATGGGTTGTTGGAGGTAGTTAGTTGGAGTTAGTTAGTTGGAGTTAGTTAGTTGGAGTTGGTAGTTAGTTGGAGTTATTGGGGGTTGTTGGAGGTAGTGGTTGGTGATGGTAGTTGTGGTTGTTGACGGTAGTGGTTGTTGGTGGAAGTGGTTGCTGTTGATGGTAGTGGTTGTTGGTTGTTGATGTAGGAGTGGTTCTTGGAGGTGGTTGTTGTTGGAGATAATAGTTGTTGTCTTGGTAGTAGTTGGTGTTATTCATTGTTGGTGGTTTTTGGTTGTAGTGGTTGTTAGAGGTAGTGTTTGTTGGTTATTCTTTGTGGTAGGGGTTGATGGTGATAGTGGTTGTTGGTGGTAGTGGATGTTCGTTGTTGGTAGTAGTGGTTGTTAGTGGTTGTGGTTGTTTGTGCAGATAGTGTTTGTTGGTAGTGGTTGTTTGTGTAAGTGGTTATTGTTGGTGGTAGTGGTTGTTGTTGGTAGATATTTTTGGTTATAGTGATTGTTGGTGGTAGTGGTTGTTTGTGGTAGTGCTTGTTAGCGGAAGTGGTTGCTGTTGAAGGTAGTGGTTGTTAGTGGTTGTGGTTGTTGTTGATGGTAGTAGTTGTTGATTGTTGTTGATATAAGTGGTTGTTGATGATGGTAGTGATTGTTGTTGGTGGCATGGGTTGTTGGTTGTAGTGGTTGTCGTGTTGGTGTAGTGGATGTTCCTTGTTGTTGGTAGTAGTAGTTGATGGTGGTTGTGGTTGCTGGTGGTAGTGATTGATGGTGGTTAAGGTTGTTGGTGGTAGCAGTTGTCGTTTTTGTTGGTCAGAGTGGTTATTGGTTGTGGATGTTGTTGGTGNGACTATCAGACATAGAGGGTGACAGCAGAGGAGGTAATGAAACAGTTGACAACACTGGATGCAAACAAAGCTGTTGGACCAGACAAAGTATCACCGTGGATACTTAAAGAGGCAGCACAGGCTCTCAGTGTGCCTCTGGCAATGATCTTTAATGAGTCACTTATGTCGGGAGAATTGCCCAGTTGCTGGAAGGAGGCAAATGTCGTACCGATTTTCAAGAAAGGTGACAGGGAGGAGGCACTTAACTACAGACCCGTATCATTGACAAGCATCCCCTGCAAAATACTTGAAAGAATAATTAGGCTAAGACTTGTTGAGCACCTGGAGAGCATTGGGTTTGAAAACAAGCACCAACATGGTTTCTGGACAGGGAAATCATGCCTAACAAACCTTTTAGAATTCTATGATAAAGTAACAAGGATAAGGCAGGACAGAGAAGGCTGGGCAGACTGCATATTTCTTGACTGCCAAAAGGCCTTTGATACAGTACCGCACATGAGACTGCTATACAAACTTGAGAGGCAGGCAGGAGTAAGCGGAAAGGCCCTAGAATGGGTGAAGAACTACCTAACAGGAAGGAGCCAGAGGGTAATGGTAAGGGGCGAGAAGTCGGACTGGAGAACAGTAACAAGTGGAGTACCTCAAGGATCGGTGCTGGGACCAATCCTCTTTCTAATTTACGTAAATGACATGTTTACAGGAGTGGAGTCATACATGTCAATGTTTGCGGATGACGCAAAATTAATGAGAAGAGTTGTGACAGACGAGGATTGTAGGATCCTCCAAGAGGACTTAAACAGGTTGCAGAGATGGTCAGGGAAATGGCTACTGGAGTTTAACACCAGTAAATGTAAAGTTATGGAAATGGGATCAGGTGATAGGAGACCAAAGGGACAGTACACAATGAAGGGGAACAGCCTACCTGTAACGATTCGAGAAAGAGATCTGGGAGTGGATGTGACACCTAATCTAACTCCTGAGGCACATATAAATAGGATAACGACAGCAGCGTACTCTACACTGGCGAAAATTAGAACTTCATTTAGAAACCTAAATGAGGAGGCTTTTAGGGCGCTTTACACTGCATACGTGAGACCCGTCTTAGAGTATGCCGCGCCATCATGGAGCCCCCACCTGAAGAAACACATAAGGAAACTGGAGAAGGTTCAGAGGTTTGCGACGAGGCTTGTCCCAGAGTTACGAGGGAAGGGATATGAAGAGCGACTGAAGGAACTGAACCTTACGACACTAGAGAAAAGAAGGGAGAGAGGAGATATGATAGGGACATATAAAATACTCAGGGGAATTGACAAAGTGGAAATAGATGAAATGTTCACACGTAATAATAACAGAACGAGGGGACATGGGTGGAAACTGGAAACTCAGATGAGTCACAGAGATGTTAGGAAGTTTTCTTTTAGCGTGAGAGTAGTGGAAAAATGGAATGCACTTGGGGAACAGGTTGTGGAAGCAAATACTATTCATACTTTTAAGACTAGGTATGATAGGGAAATGGGACAGGAGTCATTGCTGTAAACAACCGATAGCTGGAAAGGCGGGATCCAAGAGTCAATGCTCGATCCTGCAAGCACAAATAGGCAAATAGGTAAGTACACACACACACACACACACACACACGCACACACGCACACACACGCACACACACGCACACACACGCACAAACACACACACACACACAGACACACGCACACACAACACACACACACACAACACGTACGCACAACACACAACACTAGGGAAAAGAAAAGGGATCATGCAGGATGGTAAGAAAACGGAACATAGTTGGAGGAGAGGAACAGGACGAGTCATACATGGAGATGACTGTTCGCGCATGGAGGGAAATCACTGAGGAACTGAAAGACATGAGAGGACTCATAAATAAACTGCAGAATGAACTAAAGGCCGCGCAAGTGGAGGTAACAAACCTAAAAACAGGATCTCCTCAGACTGTGGTCCCGGGGACCAGCCCCCAGGTACCAGGAGATGCAGCAAAGACAGGGACCCCTACAATGGGTGCCACCTTTGCTGAAATGATGAAGAGCCCAGGAGCAATGTCCACCTTCAAGGAAGTTGTTGTCGGGAAACCGACACACTCATACACAAATAGTATAGTCTTCCCTTAACAGTATCCTCTTAAAATTAGAGAATGGGAGACTCCGTGACGTCATCGACGTCGCCGCAGTATTTACATTATTAAACCACTGTTCATACAACAGTTTAATGTCTAAATTGAATAAAAAAGTGTTCAATAAGACTGAATATAATTATTAACACCAAAATGTAGCTTGATTCCCTTGTTAACGTAAATTTAACTTAGAAGTGGAACCAGCAAAATATTGGAACAGTACACAAAGCCAGCATCTCTTACAGACGCCACGCTCACACGTAAACAATAACAAAGCAGCCTTACGCTGCACACATGGCTCCAGAGTTGGTTTAACACCTAGACACCCATTAATGTGTCAACAACCAGCAACACAGCCTATCAACAACTACAACAACGATTGTATCCGGCTTACCAAGTATTTGTTTATTATTCTAGTGCACTGCTTAATATCAAAGGGTATAAGTCGGTTATGATATATGAACAACACCAACACCATGTACGTGTACCCCATTTTTACAGCCCTCACATACCATGTTATACCTGTATTGATATGTTCAGGGAACAGATATTAACTCTTTGCATCCCATACAGGTAAAATTGTGACTTGGAACAGCAAGTAGCTGAGCAGTAGAACTATGCACATGTACCTAGCTGTTGCCAGCCTTGAAGGCCTCCACAGCCGCCATTGGCACCATGAGGCACAGGGCCACACCCACATAGATGCTAACATGACACAGCTTTAGCAGGCCCTTACTACAGGCTCAGATAAGGCCATTCTAGTTATATTGTAGTAGTAGTATTCATAACTAGTAATAATTGTTGAAATAATAGTAGATTAGACCACCATATGTGGTATGACAAAATAATATAATTAAACTTAGGTAAACAATTTGTAGTTTAAGAAGGAGCCATTACAAAGTGGTTTAAGCTACAAATTGTCCCTCCAATTTGTGTGAGAATAATTTCAGGCAGTTTTAACAAGTACATACAGTCCACTCAATTTCTTACCTACTAAGAAAAAATAAGATAAACTTTAATTTATTGAAGTCAGTTAAAAGGAGATATACTGCCTGGAGTTTTTACCACAGCTGCTCCTTTGACAAGTTTGTTACGCAAGCAAGTAAAGTTTCAGTGGACACAAGATTGTCAGAATGCTTTTCAGAACCTAAAGAGCATATTGTCCACATCACCTGTTCTTGCTAGTCCCCAATTTGATAAACCTTTTATATTACACATTGATGCGTCAGATGTTGGAATAGGGGCTGTGTTGATTCAAGTTGGTTTAGATAATATTGAACATCCTGTGTATTATTATTCTAGAAAATTTAATGCAGCTCAGAAGAATTATTCAGTGGTAGAAAAGGAGGCGTTGGGTCTTATATTGTCAATTAATAAGTTTGAAATTTACCTTTCAGGAAACAAAGTGTTAGTATTTACAGACCACAATCCCCTTATCTTCATAAATATGATGAAAGTTAAGAACCAACGAATTCTGCGCTGGTCATTATTTTTGCAGGAATTTAATGTTGAGATCAAACATATTCCAGGCAGGCAGAATGTTATTGCTGATGCCTTGTCAAGAAGTTTTGATGTACCATAAATGAAATGTTCTTTTTTTTACGTAACATTTTTACTTCGGAAAAAATGCCATTGATCTTCAATCCATTGCATTTTTTTCTTGGAGGTGGAAGTGTTACGTACCTCTATAAGCTACGTAATTAAATAAATTAATTTGTACTTATATATATGCCTTGCTTTATATGATGACATGTATGTACATCTAAATATTCTTTAATTGTATGTAAGTTATGTGTTGCCTGATTTATATGTTGAAATAGGCCTAACTTTATCCACCCGTGGGAACGATTATTTCTCTTTGTTTGCTCACGGCTGATTTTGTGGGAAAGTGGTTTTATTAATGACCATCAGTAGGAAGCACTGATGAAAATTCTGTAACTGTTTGAACATTGGGGGGCAACACTCCGTGAGAGACTTTTAGTTCCTGGGGCCGGATTCAGGAAGGTACTTACGAAGGTTTTTCCTCTTAGCTAAGAAGGTTTTCCTTCTTAGCGCCTTCGTGGCGGCTACGTCGGTATTCAAGTAGCTACACTAAGTGGAAAAACCTTCGTAAGTTCATTCCGGATTTAAGTGTGGTTTCGACCACTCGTAGCTTTACGTAAACTGGATATAACTCAATTTTTCTCTACTACATAACACTGGGATAGATTTTAAGATTTTGGAACATAAACAAAAGATTATAAGAATTGAATCTAGTGAAGAGGAGTCCTTCGTGTTAGTTATATATGCATTCTCTGCTTGAAAATTAAAGTAAATATGTCTTTTATGATAGTTGAATTAGTTTTATAATAGCAAGATATTATACCCGTAGTTATTAAGTAAATAAACACTGGTGAACATGAAATATGAGAGAAGGTGATGAGCCCTGCCTGATGGGATCATTTACTATCACCAAATGGCCCTGTTCACCTAGTAGTCAGGGTGTACCTTAGCTATACATACTCATTTCTAATTTATTTAGTTTGGTTTTATTTTGAAATTAAATCTGGGTGAGACATAAAATAAAAATATGCTGCACAAGCTGGGAGCCGGTCGGCCGAGCGGACAGCACGCTGGACTTGTGATCCTGTGGTCCTGGGTTCGATCCCAGGCGCCGGCGAGAAACAATGGGCAGAGTTTCTTTCACCCAATGCCCCTGTTACCGAGCAGTAAAATAGGTACCTGGGTGTTAGTCAGCTGTCACGGGCTGCTTCCTGGGGGTGGAGGCCTGGTCGAGGACCGGGCCGCGGGGACACTAAAAAGCCCCGAAATCATCTCAAGATAGCCTCAAGACAAATGATGTTAGGTAAGGAAAAGGGTAAAAATGTCAAAAACTTTATTCATTGAATACTTAAAGCTATAATTATGACAAAAGACTATTAAAAAAGAGAGAGGGAAGTAGGGGTCCAAGACCTCTTCCTGTTATACAATTTGGGTGTGGAACAAGTAATTATCAAAGAAGGCACCATGCCGGGAAGGCTATGAAGCAGTAAGGCAGTGAGGTGAGGCAGCTACTTATTTGAGAAATGCTTATTTTATTTACCTTATAAGCTGAGGCAACTTATTTTATTTGAGGAATACTCAGCTGATTCCTCTACATTTAGCATGGAACAAATTTGTGTCTAAGACCTCTTCCTGTTACACAATTTGGTTGTGTGTAACCAAACTAGAAGTGCTCTACAAATCAAGGGACCCAGAATGTGGAATGACCTCCCGAATCATGTTAAAGGCTGTACCTCTCTCAACCAGTTTAAGAGTTAAACCAAGTACTGCCTAATTAACTCCATGTAACCTAACTTACCTCCTAAATGTCAACCCATGTCTTGCTATTTTTTAAACAACGCTGTTCGCCAACATGTGCAATTTCTGATTTATGCTATGTTAACCCCCCTTTTTTTATTTTTTATTCCTTCTTTCAACACAATTTATACCTAATCCTGATTACTATTAAGCTTTAGTCTAAGTGTGTTTTCCCCCACACCTTGCCCAAAATGCTATGAATATTAGTGGCTTTAGGTATTGTATGTACTAGCTCTGTCTATAAATCCAACATTATGTTTGTAAATCAACTGTATGCACTTTTCCTGAATAAAATGTATTTATTATTTATTTTTTATCAGCAAGTATTTAAAAGAAGGCACCAAGCTGGGAAGGCTATGTAGCACCATTGTGTAACAATAAACCAAATTTTTTTTAACAAGTAATGCACCTGTATGGTAAAACAAATCCTGTCAGCTGTAAAAATATTGATGCAGTTATTTAAATGAAAAATATAATGAAAGAAATATTACTGGTTTATTTTTATCCTATCTTTTTGTACTGTACAGTATATCCAAGGAAGTGAAAAATTGAGACATAATGCACAATTTAATGAATGATTAGCATGGATTAGCAGTTCAAAAGAAATATGACTATTACATATCAACATGAGATCTTAATGATCCATGGTCAACATGATTTAATAAGGATAATACAGTACTGTATTTGTAATAATACAAACTATAATTTAAAATCTTTATTACTGATTTTTTTTATTAAGAAGATTAGGTATACACAGCAATGTGCTGCTACCCTATTCTATATGGAATATTACACAGTGTAGATACAAAACTACCTATAAGTTTATCTATACTCCCATCTCACAGGATGGTTAGACATACTGTACATGGAATCAATTTAGAAAATACCAGCCTCAATACAAAAAATAAATCAACTCTGACTAAACAACTCTTCTCAATTTTCACAAGAGGTAAGCACTGAATCATGGAAACATTATATTATAATTACTCTTACCAGTTTCTACAAGACTCCTCTCAAACAATGTATTTTTAAACATGTTTAGGTATACACAGCAAAGTACTGCTTCCCTATTCTGTATAAAGGACCACACAGTGTAGATAAAAAACCAGCTACAAGCTCATCCAACATCCTCACCTCACAGGATGGCCAGTCATACATGGAATTAGGAGAGAACAAAATACTTAATGCTGATCTATTAGCCTCCACTGGGAAAATCTGGGTGCAGCACAAGAATATCTTCCAATATTCCTGAGTGTATGAAGTAATTACAGAGCTCAAAATACCTCATACCATTTGGTATGAAGTCACTGATAACAGGGCAATCACAGATATGTGTTGGAGAGTATGTTCTCTCAAGTAGGACTGAAAACATGTTTTTTTCCACCAAGAGGGCTATAAACCCATGGAACTGCCTACCCGCTGAAGCCGTAAATGCCAAATTCCAGCTCAAAAATATCATTAAGACAATTGGCGGGCCCTTTAACAAGCCGCCGGCTTTCTGTCCTCTTCGAGGCCACTACATAGTTAGTGGCCCTTGGGTAAATTCAGTAAATATATACAATAATTGTCAGCGCATCTTCCGAGCAACAAGGACAGCTACACAGTATCTCTTAGAATTACGTAGGTAAACAACAAATGTAACATATTTGTTTACTACAATGTCGGTGCTGGTTGTAGAAGTTGAAAAAAACATTGTTTTACTTCGAAATATACTAATTTTATAAGAAAATTCGACGTAAATAGGAGGCAGTAGAGCTCCGATAAGCCAGCGCTAAATCTTCAATATGAAGAATGTTGCTGCTCTCTGATTGGCCAAACGAAACACAGTAGTGACCTCTATCGGCACGTAGGTGAACCAACAAATTTCTTCCTAAGTGGACCTTATTGAATTGCACCTAAGCATCTTCTTAGGGCACACTTAGGAACCTTCGTAGCAAACCCACTTACGAAAAAATACACGGAACTTCCTGAATCTAGGTCCAGGTGGCTGGGGAGCGTTGCCAATATTTCCCTCTGTTGTTTTATTTTAATTACTGCATGTATTAATAATTACATTATCTTTGTTATGCATGTTATTCTGACCATTTACTAAGTTACTTTAAGATTACTCTTGTCACATTATTTTGCTCCATGTAAGATTAATTAATACTATATAGTTTGGCAATTCTTCGCAGGGCAGAAGCAATGATTTTGACTCCCACAGATAAATTAGTCAGTAGCTCGCACGGGACAGGAGAGATAACATCTTTGGGAGATAAGTCTGTTAACATTTGTTTTGCCATATATATATATATATATATATATATATATATATATATATATATATATATATATATATATATATATATATATATATATATATATATTATATGAGAGACAATACTTTGATTTTGTTTTTATAAGTGATCTTGTCCATCTGTACTTTATAAATACTGGATTGATTATATTGTTAATATATATTATAAACTTTCTATGTATAATTCTTCAGTCCTAAGGGAGAAATAATTAATTATTGCCTGTGTCAATTATGTGGTTATACTGGTGACCCGCTCTAGAGAACAGCAGTTTGTAGTTGCCCTAGACATTTAAGGTCCTGCTGTTGTCAGGGTCTCGAGCCGTGACGTACGATTGGTAACACTCGGGACCCAACAAGGCAGAGTCATAAGCCCCACACATTCAATGTACTTATGAAAACCATTGCAAATATTGATTTTCCTGAAGGGACACAACAAGTGGGATATGCAGATGATGTCCTAATACAAGCTCCCATCATGGGAAAAATTAAATAGTCCGTTGAACTCCTTGGAAGGAAATGTATTGAACTCGGTTTCACTCTCTCCACAAACAAGACAAAAGCTCCCCTCTCATCACAAGAGGGGGGCAAATGAAGAACTGCAAATTAATGGTGTAATACTTGAATGAGTTGACCACTACAGGTACCTTGGCATCATTGTCGGCTCTCACTAGAGGAAGAAAGAGGAGTTCAACCAACTCATAGGAACATGCAAAGGTCGACTCAGGGCACTAAAAACTATGACCTGGAATGGACATGGAGCCCATATTACCGTCCTTAAAAGAATGTACACAGCCTATGTGCGCTCCATCATAGACTATGCTGCACCAGTTTTCTTCACCTACTCCCACAGCGATATGAAAACGCTCGAAAGCCTATAGAATGAAGCCATGACAATCATTCTTGGAGTTCCAAGAACTGCCAAATCGTCTAATCTACGAGAGGAGTTGACCCTCGCCATTGTTAAAAGCAGAATTAAGGAACTGAATGTTAAGCTTACAATTAGGATAGCCAGAGATCCCTATTACAATGATATTGCCAAGAAAACACTGAATTCTGTGTTACTTACAGGAGGAAACACGAGAAGCAAAAAATGACATCACAGATCAGTCACTTTCTCGAAGAACTTTACCTGCTTGAGTAAGCCCGTGAGCTCATGCCTGTAGAGAGGTTATTTTCCTGGGAGGATGACTCATGCAGGATTATCATCAATGAAATGGCTACGAAAAAATCCAACATGATACCACAAGAACAGAGGCACAGGTATCTCGGGGAAATTTATAAAGAAGCCGGAGATGAACTAGATCAAATTTACATTGATGGATCATCTAATCCTGTCAATGGCAGGGCTGGTGCAGCATTCACTGTAGTTAGGAATAATGCCTTTCAAAGCAGAAATGAAGAGAAAGCACGTACTGAGAACTACGCCTCTTTTACACAAGCGGAGCTAACTGCCATTGTTATGGCGTTACGATCCCTTGAACGAAACACTAATGGCGCAGTGATCTGCACTGACTCAAAAGCAGCGCTACGAAGCCTAAGTAAAACTCGGGCCGAAAATCTTACGATAGTCGCAGATTTTAGGGTACTGAGTTGTTAGGGTACTAATCAACCAGGAAAGAGTCGTCAAGTTTCTGTGGATCCCCTCCCATGTTGGAATATGTGGGAATGAACGAGCAGATGTGCTGGCTGCTGAAGGCGCTGAAGGAGACCATATTGAATACTTCATACCCAAGACTCTGCTATAAATGAGAGGTATTGTCAGGCAACATCACCGTAATAAGGTAACTGAGGAAAGGAGGACAGAAGCACTAACCAGTGAATCTGTACGATGGTACAACATGGTTGCAGCTGGCAACCCCAGTCATTATGGACGAAGAGGATGTGGCCGCGGGAGAGAATCAGTAATAGCGAGAATCCGTCTTGGATACAAATATCCATGGCGATTCGGAATGGAAACAACAGCTGAGCAGCGGAGTTGCAGAATCTGTGATGAGAGTGACGGACACCGCCTTGACCACTACCCGAAAGAATGTGAACACCTGAGAGACATTAGAAATATGTGTAGAATAATAAACCTCACATTGTTTGAGTTAGGAAAACACTATTTGTCAAATATTGATACTGTTCTTAAAAGACTTCCCCATTTTGCACTCGCAAGATAACGTAAGATTTTAAGGGTTGACAGATGTTAATCTTCTTGTTTGAGGAGCTGTTCACTTGAGACAGTTAAGCAGGTTTGAGCTGTGTCTGGGTACAAGTGACAGAATGAACAACCCAGCGAGTTTTCTTCCTATTGGGGAGTGTGGATCATGCTGCTATGGCGGTATGTCCATTCACAGGATGAGTGGCGCTGCCCAATAAACTCGCCCTTGGAACAAAATAAAAAAAATATTGTGCTCTTCTTGTTTTCTTTTTTTCTTTCTTTCTATTTTCCATTTTCAGCAAACATGGTTCGTTCGTTTTCATGGGTTTCACGGAGGTCACGGTAGTCTTACTCCTAGTTGACATTGTTGTGCTGTCCTTCAAGGTTGTAGGTATGGTGTTCAATAGGAAATCATCAGGCCTGTAGTTAAACTACACCGTTGATGATGCAGGTTCCGTTGATGATGAAGGCGTCTGCCTCGCAGGAAGCATTGTCTAAGGAACTCTGAAGGTAGTTAAGCCGTTCACAGCATACAGTGTGTTTAGAGTTGTGATAAACTATTGTCAGACCCAGCAATCCTCTCAGCAAGGCACAGCAGAGGCCGTACCAGACCAGAGTCTGAAGTAAGTCGAAACTATGCTGTTGATTGGAAGTTAGGCCCCTCCCCCAATGAGGAGGCTGGGAGGTCCAAGGCCGAGGGGCAGCACCAGGCAGCATCGGAAATCTTCTGGCTGATTCGTAGGTCCTGGAGTTTTGGGGCGGGTGCTGACGGAAGCGGCGTTGCTGGTGGATGAAAGTTTCTTCGCCTCAACCAGTTTCTGTATTTCTTCTTGTCCACGTGGGCAACGGTGGGAAATAGCAATATGGTCACCACCGCAGAGCAGACAACGTTGGAATTCCGCCTTGCAAATGGAGAAATGGTAGTCTTCTGCACACACGATGCACTTGTTGATGCATTCCGGACATTTCTTGGTAAAGTGTGTATACTTTTAACACTTGAAGCATTGTTGTAGATCGTAATAGCGTTTCTTCTTGATCAGGAATGGTAGAATTTTGTCTCCGAAGCACTTGAGCCCTTGTGCAGAAGCAAGGTTCGCTTCAGCAATGGCGGAGAAAGGTCAGTTTTATGGCCAAGCGTTCGCCGGAATTGTTAACGCTGACAGTGATATTAGTTGGTATCACAGGAGGGTTCTCAGCTTCGAGTGCGTCTGCAAGTTCTTTGAGGTCTCGTTTGATGATCTACTTGATGGCACTTTCTGAGTCCTATACTCTTAAAGGTCAGACCTTACTCCATGCCTGGTTTTGTATACCGGGAAGAGACGGAAGTCCTTCTTCAGTAATGTGAAAATGCTCTGGTACTAATCCTTAGGTACCATGATCTACCGGATCAAAGTATGCTTTAGGGAAACCAGACTCCTACCCGGTCATAGATCCTCGACTTGATCTCCACCATAACCACCTTTGCACAACTTGATGTGATTGACGATGGAGGACCCCCATCTATTGTTCAGCAGTGCCGCAGACTTACAGGGTCTGTTCAATCCCACCAATCGTTCTGCTCTCGAGGAGGCGCATAAGTTCCTCAACCCGCCTTGTCACCATCTAGCAGCCATGACGATGTGTCTTCCGCAGAGTGAGCTCCCTGATCTCTAGGAAAGCAGTCACCGACGTCGTTGCCATCATCCCCGACCAGAACTCTTCATTGACTGCTGTCACTGTCAAGTTCATCACTGTAATTGACAGCCACCTCACCACCATGAAGGTTCCTTTTCATCACATGAGGAAGCTACTTTGGAAGCTGACAACGGCTCTCGATGCTTTGGCATTGCTAGCACACCTCGCCAGATCAACATGGAACACTACTACTGACTTCGTCAATGTTACAAGTGCTACAGCTACGATCACTTCATGAAGACGTGCACCTCTCCAGGACCAGGTACAGCAAGAGCGCCGGGAACCACCACTTCAAGCACTGAGATGCCGAATACCTTTACTGCATTCATGGTCTGGCGAATATACTGCCGTCTCTGCTGAGTGCCCTGCACGAATTGCCGAAATCAAGATGTCCAAAACTAGGCAGGCCAACACCCCTCGCAGTGCGCCAACAACATTCAACGGTCAAGCTGCCATGTTCCCGGAGCTTCCGGGCGGAAGAGGAGCCACTGCGCACCCTGGAAACCAATGGGGGGCCCAGCTCCTAGTCTGCCGTCCATCGACTCAGCCGCCACCACTTCTTTCTGGCCAATCATTGAGCCAGCCTTCACCACACCAGATGCCGCCTCCCAACATCGTCAACAATACAGTACGAACTCACGCCCCTAGCTAAGAAAATTGCAGGCCCAAACTACAAGGAATTCTGGCCAATTTTGAATATAATAAATGCTGCAAAATGACCTCTCTATATTCACTGACCTGACTCAATGCCTAGCCAGTTGTGGGGTTGATCCAGCATCAAGTCTCGCAATGCAGGTGGGTTAAGCTCTGGCATTATTTCTACAACTCCAACGCTTCCTCTCATCGACTTCTCTTCAGCTGTACCTCAAAGTACCTGTACTTCAAAGCTCGCCCAATGGGTGTCTTATCCTGTATCCAACCTTAGTCTCTTCTCACTTGCAGGGTCTCCTTATTAAGATAGCTCTCTCAGCAAGGTACTGGCAAGAGAAAGTAAGGCTGATATGCGCATCTTCAAGTGCGGTGCGAATGGGAAGTGATTCGAAGTGGTCGATGTTATCCTCTTGTGAGTAGAATAGAACAGCATCTGTACCCTCCTGGCGAAAATCGACGGGTGTGACGTTGGTGCAGGTGGAGAAGGTTTGCAGTAGGTCGGTCGTGTTGAATGCATGGTCATCCAAAACGGTCTCCCTCACATTGGAAGGTAGGTACACATGGCTTTGTGCAGCATGGTACCTTTGGCAAGGGCTAACTAAGCCAAAGCGATACAGCTGACCCACTCTCCAGGATTCGGTCGAAGGAAGTGCGCCCACTTCACTGTCGGTTTAGCAGCTCGCTTAGGCGAGGTGATGAATCTCTCAGGTGAGGTGGTGAAGAGGAGAAAGCAGATCGCCTCTCTGTTTTTCCTCCTCACATTATTTCTGTTGTTTCTCAATATCAACACTAATTATTCGCTTCATTATTTGTCATCTCTGTCTCCACTGTTTATACATCCTCTCATAGTAATATTAGCCCTCAGTCATTGAGGGAAAGCTCAGGAACAACTCTCATACTGGAAGGGAACTACCAGGGGGAAAGCGCCAAGCCATTACAACTATATAGCACTGGGAAGGAGTCAGGATAAGGATTTGGGATGGGACGGGGGGAAGGAATGGTACCCAACCACTTGGACGGTCGGGGATTGAATGCCGACCTGCAAGAATTGAGACCGTCGCTCTACCGTTCGACCCAAGTGGTTGGATCTCTCATACTGGAGTAGCCTAGGCTACGAAGTCTCATATAAGCTTGCCCTGACTTGCCCTCCTGAGAGGGAGACTTGCCCTCTCTCCTTATTTTGAGAGTTGTTGTGGCTCCAAGTTAAGCTCGTGACATGACATCTTCTACTACACTTTCCCTCCCTGGGATGGGACGTACATCCAAATCGTACTATACACCCGAGTAACAAGTTGTCTGAAAATCCAACAACCTGCTTTTACCAACTGACTCGTGATCTCCTATCCTATTTCCGCGTATCTGCGAGAATGCTAATGAGAGATGTAGCCTCCGTGGCAACACTCATCCACAAACTCTGGTACCATCTTACTGTTGTTGTTTTTGATTCAGCTACTCAGAACGGAAAAGTCCAAGTAGCATGGGCTATGGAGTACCAATAGTACCAATAGTACCAATAGCTGATAGACCTGGGAATGGATGGGGTCTTCATGGTGGATTTCTGCCTCGGAGGGCTGACTGTACCAAGTATGGAGCTGGTGGGTTAGTGTAGACTCTAGATGCTCCATTTTTTGTTTGGCTGAGCCACAGTGTCTTTGGAGTTTGGTGAGGTGGCGTCATGAGGAGGTCTTGTACCAAGTAGGTATCGTATTTGTAGTACGGCTGTGGAGCTCCTACTAAGATTTCCTCGTCTGAGAAGTCCATACCATCCGTAGTTGGTGTTTTCGTCTTTTGTCTCGCAGCCCGAGGTAGGCTCAGGTGTCATGGATTAGAAATATTAGCTATTTCAGGAGTGTTTGTGGTGCAATTAGTATTTATAGACAGCACGTCTGCTAGTGCGTCTGCTGAAATGGTGATGACAGTAGTGTTGGAAGCTGGAGTGGGAAATATCTCTGTTTGTGCCGCCCAGGTTTTGGGAGGTTCTGGAGTTTGTGTTGAGATTGTCCTCGTTGTCGTCCTGGTGGTAGTCTGCAGAGTGGAAGTAAAGGCAGTGAGACTTGCGTCCGGGGTGATGATGGGGTCCAGGCCATTTGCTAGGTATAGTGCATTCAGTTCCTTGAGGAATCGTTGATTGTCTGGTCTGGCAAACCTCTCCGCTAGTCGAATAAGATGAGTGATAATGCCTGCACGTGACGCAAGGGGTCTGCAAAGGTGCCTGTGTGGTCGTTTGTTCCCATTGTGGAAGCTGAGTCGCCTGGTGAGAGGAGACAATATTTGGTAAGATTGGAAAGTCTTCTGGTCAGTTGCAGGTCGCTGAGGTAGTGGGGTGAGCGGTTGGGGCTCTGGTCGCGGAGGTAGAAGGGTTGTTTCTCTTGGCTTCAACCTGGGCGTTGATGTTTCCTGTCTGCGGAGGGCAGCAGTAGGAAATTGCGGGATGATTGCCACCGCAGAGAAAACAGCGATGGGTTGTTCCCTTACATATGGAGTAGTGATGGTCCAGTGTGAACAGGGTGCACTTCTGGACGGGGTGCTGACACTTGTTGGTGGGGTGGGAGAGCTTGTAGCACTTGAAGCACTGCTGGATCTCATGGTATCGTTCTTTTCTTGATTGATGGGGTGGTATTTGTAAGCCGAAGCAGTAGAAACCTTGCGTGGCAGCCTGGGTGGCCGCAGCTAATGTGATGAAATTAATCTTCATTGATAATTTATCGGTGTTGCAGAAATCTAGGTTGAATGCACCCAGGTTCAGAATTTCGTCCTCCATATTGTCTATGATCTAATGTTGCGGTCGGTTAGCGATCCACTGGCTAGTCCTACTGGTAAAAACTGTTCTTCCGGCCAGGAACTGACGTGGGAATTGAGGATATAGGTGGTGTTTCTTGCGAAGTATGGCACCGTTGGTCAAGAGTGTTTCTAGTTCTTCCTCACATAAAAAGAACAGTATGTTATTATCACCTTCCTGACTAATGACAATGGGTGTGATACCGGCCACGTCCTTCAGGACCTTCAGAATATCGCTTTTCCCGAAAGCATGACCGTCAAGGGAGGTAGCTCTAGCCTTTAGACGTTTGGGTCGCAGTGTCCACACACTCAATGGGTCGCAGTATGTGGTGTGACCTGTGAACCACCACCTCCATCTTACTCTACTTACCTGCCTTAATACAAATTTCCCAGTCCCTACATTCTTCTCACTGTACTAGGAGTTTGGGGCTGGTATGGTGATGGTAGTACTCGTTACTTTTCATATTTCAGCAGTTTATTCTGGCATCTCTTCGTTGTGCACTCGTTATATTTCATTGCCCAATTCATCCTAGGCACGTTTATCCACGAAAAATCAAGCCGTAGCTTACTCAATAATTTTTTGCTGTACATACTGGCCCATGGTATCTTATGTGGAAACCTAATGATCTCATACACAAACGCCAATATTGCAAACTAGATTTCTCTTCTCTCAGGGCTCCACGAGAGCAACTATTAAGTCTTTCTGGCACTTCCTCAATCATCTCACTGCCCCCTTTCATTTGTGTCAACAATACTTCTTGCATTATTGTTCTAGGCCTACCTGTACGCTGACAATGCAGGCAATTCCTACCAAACCGTTTTATGTCAGTTACTATTCCCGACTAATACATTTTTTATCGTACTCTGCACAGCGTCTTTCTCACACTCAGGTGTTAGGTGTTATGTATAGAGTGCATCTCCTCCATTACCACTACCTTAATATTGTCGTGGAATCACGATAATACTCTAGGCACGTTCTAGCCCCGTTGAACAATGAAAATACTATAGGCACGTTGGCGATTCTCTACGCACGTTCTCTGCAATCTCGCTCCGTACAGTTCCCACCTGCACATTAGATATCATTCTCCAGGTAGAAATACAGAGAACTATTTTCGTGGGTTTCGTTTCTCTGTCTTGCAAACTCTCTTTTCTGCGACTTAATTAATCTTACCTATTGCATTTTCAGTGGCTCTGGGAGTTCTACGTGTACCTTCTCCCTGGTAGCCTCATGCGCTTGCTTGTTCTCTCTAAACAACTGTCCTAGGTTATAAGTTTCCTCATGCTCGCTAGTTTGTTCTGTGGTCGCTTCTTTCTTTGCTTGCTCTCCATCTTTCTTACCTTTTTCTCTCTCGACTACACATTTTGCACACACTTATTTTCTGATTCTCTAAATCATCCAAAATACCTTTTGTCACCTCTACTCTTCTAGCCTTATCATTTATCATCTTTGCTCATGTTTCATCTTTATTCCCATTTTTATTTTCTCTTGTCCTCATATATATCGGGTAAAAAATTACTTGTTTATCCTCTGCATCAACCTGAAAAATATTTGCTGGATCTTTTCGCTTAGTCTCTTTACTTTCCGTATGATCAGCAGGCCCATATGCCACCTTAAATTCTGGCTACACAACATCCCCACACAAATTGTTTCCTAAAATAACCAGCACACCATCAATTGGTAAACTCAAATGTACTCCCATCTCTACTTAACCTGCGAAATATTTGCACTCCATATTCACCTTACACAATGGTACACTCTTCTGTACGCCCAATCCCCGTATCTCTACTTCTTTCTGACTTTCTAGAATTATATTTTTTCCTATTTGACTTTCTAGAATTACGCTCTGGCTAGCTCCAGTATCTCTATATTTTACTAACCTAGTCGACTGATCTCCTACTGTCACTTTTCCTTTTGTAAGGAAAACATAATTTTTTTTATTAATACATTAGGTACATCTGCATTTGTGCAGCTACCCTAGACTATATGAAGGGGAGTACAGTGTGTCAAAAAGCTAGCTACGTGATGCTAAAAAATCCCCATCACACAGGATTGTTAGTCATACAGAGACATGTGATAAGTAGTCTGCACTGACTGACTCTGCATTCGTTATGAGGATATCATGAACACAAGAGTGAATAAGGTAGCAGTGATACTAAAACTCCCCATCTCGCAAGATGGTTAGTCATACAGGGCCATATGTTTAGAAGCCTGCACTGGCAAATTTTGGGTTCACTGTGAGGATATCTTCAAGAATACGAGAATACGAGAGTGAATAAAGTAATTGCAAAGCTCCAGGTACCTCATGCCAACTGGTCAGAAAGGTCTAATAACTGGGCATTCGGTGATGTAGTGTGGGAGATTATGCCGCAGTTCCTGCTCACAGAGTTTGCACCTGGAGTGCTCAGGATTGGGAGATCCGTCACCTGTAGCCACCTGCCATAGGTAACGGTAACCCAACCTGATCCTGGCAACCACTGTGTCGCACAGTCTGGTGGACGTTTTGCGTGCCGTATGCTGCCCATAGATAAAGATTTCAGATCTAAACAAATCCTAGCTTTTTTATACTAGTGCTTTCAGATCATTGGGAGTCAGTAATTTCTTTCCTATCAGAGCTGAGTGTTTGGACCAATATAGTTTTGACAGTAGAGATGGGTATACCTATATCTAATTCAACTTCATCTTTGTTGCGCGCTAATTTGGCTGCAATGTCTGTCTCATTATGATGGGTTATATTTATGTGTGAAGGTATCCATACAAAAGAGATTCGAGACCCTTTATTATGTGCAGCAATTTGGTCATTTATAATTGGTAGTATGAGGTTCTTGCTGTAGATCTTCCAGAAGTTTTCGATTGCTTGAAGAGTAGACTTTGAATCACAAAATATTATTCCTCCTCCAATGTGTTTTAATATGCTGGTAGCTAGTTGTAATGCTGCTAGTTCTGCTTGTGTGGAGGTCAGCCAGTTGTTTAACCCGACACTGACAGTCTTTGTGCAAATATTATTTCTATAAAACCTACCTTTCCTCACCTGCTGCTAAATAAGTAGCCTCATCATTCCCCACACAGGTTTTTACTGAATCTCTCGCCGTTAGTAACACTATTTTCTCGCTTTTTCGGTATGATCTCGCTAAACGTCCCTTCCGGTTACATTTTAAATATCTGGTCCTCGAATAATCTCTTCCCAGATATCTGTTTCCTTGATTTTGTAGCGGCCTATCATACGGCACGCTAGGCTCTTCTGCACCAATCTCTAATCTCTCATTCAATGGCGTAGAGTACTGTTTCTGTCCTTACCCTCTGTTGCACGGTACGTATCCCTGGCTGCTATACGGTTTGTTGTACCTCTGCTACCTGTTGTATAACCACCTCGGCCTGCCAACGTTTTGTCGGCTCTTCCACTCCGCCTCTTGACTAGAAGAGGAAACAGGTGAATATAGAAGGTCACCGTGGCACGAAGGCCAGACTCATGAAAACACAAATAAGGAGGGAGAACAAAGTTGACCATGAGCTGCAGTGTGTAAAAATAACATCATCCAGTAGGCAGGAACTGGTAGGACGCACAGTGAAGGTACATCTTCAGGGACTAGAAGCTTGTTACATCCTATGCACCTGGGAATGGTTCATATTGCCATACAGTTGTAAATCATGTAAAATTGGCATCAAAATTATTATTAAATAATATGTCCAGGGAAGTAAAACACAACTGTCTAAATGACAACATCAATATACTGTATGATGGGGGGAACAAAAGCATACAACATAGATACAAAAAGCGTCCAGAAATATCTTTATAACACAATGAGGTGAAATAACACTTTTAAGCACTGATTAATAACTATAATATACAAGATAGATGACACATATTATGGAAAACGGTCTGACCAGACTCAATATCAACACAAATGAACATAAAACAAACTACACCGACTTAACTAAGACAAGTCCGAGCAGCTCCATACACCTGTCGCTACTGACGCTCATCCATGCCTGGAAGCATGGCGTCCATACAATTACCAAACATATCAGATAAGAATTCTCGCAGACACTCTGACATAATGAGAACAATCACTCCAAACATAAGTATAAACATTATTACGTACCCTTAGCTTAATACAGAAAATAATTCAGTAATATGAAGATAATACATGAAATAATTACTTGGTATGTCAATGATGCCAAGTTGGTAACGACGCATGCACAACTGCTGGGGACAAAACTTTCTTATATGGTCATGTCCACCATGAGATGCCGTACTGACTCCTCTCAATTATGATGAACCCACAAAATATGTATGAAAGAATACCATCATTACTGACACCCCACAGCATGATACAAATACCAAAACAAAATACTCATATAGTAAACATAATAATATTTAAATTTCATCCTACAAATAATACTGAGGGGGTGAAAATATGTAATATTTGCATATATAATGCTTAGTAAGAATCAGGTAATTAACTGATTCGTAACATTCCTCCACCTTCTAAAGAAAAAATGAATTAATTTAAGATTAATTGCATTTTTTACTAATTGTAAGTACAGTATTAACTTCTCAACCTCTGAAGATGAATGCATATAATAATAATACCAAAAAGTAATCTATTGGAGTAACACTTCAAAATATATTACAGAACATTCCACATTATGTTACTTCAATTAGGAATCCCCTGGATAAAGCATCTGCAAATATAATTTTGCCTACCAAGAATATGTTTAATCACCAGATTAAATTCTTGTAGTATTAAAGACCATCTTTGGATTCTCTCATTTTTACACTTCACTGAATTTTTGAAAATTAATGGGTTATGATCTGTGAATACATCTACTCTATTACCTAACAGATAAGTTTCAATTTTTTTATCAGCGTACATAAGACAAGGGCCTTCTTTCTCTACAACAGAATAATTCTTCAGAGGGGGTTCATAATAATTCTCAAACTTATGTGAGAAATAATACACAGGATGCGCTACATTATCTGATCCTACTTGAAAAAGAATAGCACCAGCTCCTAGATCAGAAACGTCTATATGCATTATGAACGGCTTGTCAAATTGTGGACTGGACAACACAGGCGAGGTTGAAAGAATTCTTTTCCAATTTTGAAAAAAGTTCTTATACTCATGCGTCCACTTGAACTTTACACTTTTTCTTAAACGATTTGTTAAAGGTGCAGGCACTATGGAAAGGTTCTCACAATAAAGTCTGTAATAAGCACACATCCCAATGAATGTGGGATACAGAGTGCTCTGCTTTCTTACTGGTTAATAGGTATTCAACGATTGCTTGGATCTTGTCTTGCAAAGGTACTATTTTGCCTTGCCTGACCTCATTACTCAAGTAAATTATCGTTCCCTTAGCCCAACTACATTTTGTCACATTTACTGTTAAATTTGCATGCTTCAGTAATTCAAACAATTTCTTCAAATTTAAAATATGATCTTCCCAACACTTACTGTAACTCGCAATATCATCTAAGTATGCTCTGCAATCTGACACATATTTTAGCAAGGAATTCATTAATTCTTGAAAAGTTGCAGAAGTATTTTTCAGTCCGAATGGCATAACATTATATTTTAAAGCTCCATCAGGAGTGATAAAAGCAGTCACTTCTCTAGCACATTCAGTTTATGGTATCTAGTGGTATCCTTTAGAGATATCAGATTTAAATACAAAGTTAGCATGGCCAATCTGATCAATACATTCTTCTAATAAAGTTAATGGAAATACATCAACTACTGTTACCATATTCAGCTTCCGCTAGTCTACAATTAGGCGCCATTTATAATGAGGTTTAGGTGCAAATAAACAAGGCGATCTCCAGGAACTGTGTCCTGGTCGAATAAAACCGTGGTGTTTTTCCATGATGTTTTCCTCACATCTTTAAGGTATATATTGTGTAGAAGAAAATCCACTTCCTTTTGGATGATACGTCATTTCTCTGGAGTCACTCGGTAAGGTGTAGCCGAATTGGAGTTGCCTCGAGCAGTTGGACATCATGCATAACAAGAGGTGTCTGAGTGGGGACCTCCCCAAACAGGCTGGAATGCGTTCCTAAAAGTACCTGGAATTCTTCTCGCTGCTCATCCTGCAAATGACATAGTAACTCTCTCCCGGAACTGGAATTAAACAAAGGAGGGTTACCATCTTCCCCTACATCAGATATCCCCTCAGGAGTTAACTCATAAACAAAACAAGCTACAATACTGGGGCCACATTACACCTTTAACCAGTTCAAATGCACAATTATTGGCTGATGGGTATGCTGAGGATTACACACTTTATAAGACAAATTACCCACCATAGTACAATTTGATATGGTCCCTCAAATTCCAGTGACATAGAAGTCCCCATACGAGGCTTCAATACCATCAACACATCAATCTCAAACGATCTGAGTTTTGCCTTGAACTTCTTATCATGTCGCTCCTTTATTACCTGTTGTACTTCTCCCAGATGTTGTAACGCCAACTCCTTTGTAAGACACAACTTCCTCCTCACATCCTTCAGGTACTTGACGTTCTGCCTAGCTGACACTTCTCCAAGCATTTTCTCTTGTAGCAGTTTTAATGGTCCTCTTACCCGGTGTCCCAAACATGATCAAAAGGTGAGCAACCTAAGACAGTTTACAACGCTGCAAAAAAAAAAGGCAGGTTTTCTTCCCAATGTCTTAGTCAATTCTCCCCTGTAATTTTTAACATCTGTTTCAAAGTCTGATTGATAGAAACGTTCAATCACCTCTTGACTCTGAGGGATGATAAGGGCTAGAGAATTTATGTTGGATACTAAAAGATTCACAAAAAGTTTGAAATATTTTGGAACAAAAATTGCTGTCATTATCTGTTTGAATGATAAGTGGCACACCAGACACTGAAAAAATCGTTCCAAGTGTTTTATGGGTGTTGCAGCCCTAATGTTACATAAGGTATAAGCTTCTGGAAACGTAGTAGTCATTCACATGAGAGCAAACGTGAACATATTCGCAGATTTAGTTCAAGGTAAAGAGTCAACACAATCCAACACCACATGTATAAAAGGCTCCTCTGGCACCACAACATGTTGCAGGGGTGCTCGTTGAGCAGTCAGGTTGGGCTTACCCACAGTTTGACATACTACAGAATTGTGACAATATTTGACCACATACTTTTTGAAATTGGGCCAGTAAAAAAATGATTTTTTTTTATGATACATATTGGAAATACCTTGGTGACCTCCCATAAGGTTATCATGGGGAAGCTACAATTTGTACAGTACGTGCTCCCGACACTCACTGGGTACGACGAGCTGGATTCAAATCTCACAATAATCTAATAAGGGAGTTCCTGCAGGTCTCCATCGTCTCATCAGACGTCGATCATTGAAGTAGAATCCCGTACTCTCATCCAAGGTGTCAATAATATCAGATGCTTCAGCATAACAATCAGCTAAACTGGGATCAGTACCCAGCAACACTCTCAAGGTCTGGGACTTAAAATCTGGAGCGAGCAGGCAAGTAACACGTACCCTGGCCTCCTCTTCCAAACCATCCACTTGGTCAGAATAAATCGGCGCTATGGCACCTGCCTCACTCTCAACATCCGACGGAGTCAATAATGTATCCACAAGGTCCACCTCCCACTCCCTCTCTGAAAGAGTCCTGGCCTTGGGAACATCCACCTTGGTAGTAGCAGGATTAACTTCACCCTTTTCACCCATTGATCTGGTCACAACATATGCAGGATAAATAACACCTTCCTCTGCATCCGGTTGAGCCATTCACAACTAGGGTTAGTAAACATGATAGGACACTATGTCCCAACAACTTGATACTTGCCAAAATCATTACCGATAATAATATCAACCCCAGGGATGGTCAACTGCTTTCCTACTCCCACAGTGCACCAACCTGGTGTAATAGTTGACTTCAGGTTAACAATAATTAATGGCACTTGCTGAACATTTCCCCCAATAGCTTGCAATACTACCACCTCACCACTCAGTAAACAATTTTAGGTTGCCACAACCTACCTGGAAAGTGTTTGAAAACAGTGGCAACGTTTGGTTCTGCGTATTAGCTACGATAGTGTATGTGGTCGTAAGTAGGTTGCCACAACTTTGGCTAAACAAAATTTGAGACTTTGTTGCAACCTTAAATTTTGCATAAAAGTAATTTTTGCGATTGATGTTATATATAAAAAATATAGAAATATATTTCTACATTTAGTAGAAATAAAATAGGATGTGCATAATAAAGATGGGTTCAATTTTTTAAATTAATTATTTTCACTTAATGGAGAATCCATGCTGGTGGTGGTTGCTGGATTGTGGTTGGTGGCAGTGGTGATCAGTTGTTTTAGTTGGTGGCAGTGGTGGGTGATAGTTGTGGTTAGTGGTAGTGGTGGCTGGTGGTTGACGGTTGTGTTTGCTGGTTGTGGTGACTGGTGGTTCATGGTTGTATTTGCTGGTTGTGGTTGAAGGTTGTGGTTGTCTTTGGTGGTAGTGGTGGTTATGTTTGTTATTAGTAATGTTATAGTGGTTGATGGTTGTGGTGGTTGATAGTTGTGGTTGTTGATGACAGAGGTGATTGACTGAAGGGGTGGTTGGTGATGGTGGTTGATTGTTGTGGTTGGCAGAAGTGGTGGTTGATGATTGTTGGTGGTAGGGGTGATTGATATTTGTAGTGGCTGATGGTTGTGGTAGTGGTTGTTGTAATGGTCGATGGTTGTGGTGGATGATGGTTGTAGTGGTTGATGGTAATGAGGGATAATGGTTGTGGTGGATGAAGGTAGTGGTGGTTGCTAGTTGTGGTCGCAGTGTGGTGTGGTAATGGAAGTGTATTCACCCAGTTGTGCCTGCGGGGGTTGAGCTTTGCTCTTTCCGCCCGCCTCTGAACTCTCAATCAATTGTTACTATTTTTTCCCCACACGCACACCCCCAGGAAGCAGCCCGTAAATGCTGGCTAACTCCCAGGCACCTATTTACTGCTAGGTAACAGGGGCATCAGGATGAAAGAAACTTTGCCCATTTGCACAGAATTGCGAGTTTTACGCACTGTCCACTCAGCTACCAGACCCCTATCATTGTGGTGTGGTATGGGTGGTGATGTGGTACATATGGTGTTGTAGTGTAGTGGCGTGGTACATGTGGTGTCGAAGTGTACTGTGTTGGTGTAGGGATTGAAGTGTGGTGTGGTGTGGGTGGTTTGGTTGTTTACTCTATTGCTATAATTGTGGGGTGTATAAGTGTGGTGATGTGGTGCTATGATTGTGGGGTGTAGTTGTGGCAGTGATTGTTGTTATCGGAAAAAACCGACCTACTTTAATAATCCTAGTTACAATATGCAGATAATTGCCTGCTGTTCTTGTACTAACCTATTACCCAATACTAACACAAATTAATTTAATAACTCGTTCAAAGAAAACGAGATTATTGTGGAATTTACCCTTAAACATGGGATATATATCCCCACGTCACGACAAAATATATTCATAAAATATTAATAATCACTAGAAACTCCCGGTCTAGCGTTAAAATTAATAAAAAACTGTTCCCTGTGACTGGATCAAATAAACTTACCAATAAAATTATCGCCTCCCTACCTTCGGCCATAAATGGGCAAAATTGAGCCGGTTCCAGTAACGAGACTGAGCCCGGGGAGGAGGGCGGCCATTGTGGAAAGAACACTGCTCTCGTGAGTAAGCAAAAAGAAGCAGCTACATTCGCACTTGTAACTTGAGCGATCCCTACATTCTGCAACTGCCGCAACCTGGGAGCCGGTCGGCCGAGCGGACTGCACGCTGGACTTGTGATCCTGTGGTCCTGGGTTCGATCCCAGGCGCCGGCGAGAAACATTGGGCAGGGTTTCTTTCACCCTATGCCCCTGTTACCTAGCAGTAAAATAGGTACCTGGGTGTTAGTCAGCTGTCACGGGCTGCTTCCTAGGGGGTGGAGGCCTGGTCGAGGACCGGGCCGCGGGGACACTAAAAAGCCCCGAAATCATCTCAAGATAACCTCTAAATAACGAGTGTACCTTGTTTCCGGTTTGTACTAAACAGTCCAAATTTATTATAAGGCTTTTTAATATTTTAATGACATTCCGGTTAGGAGGCCGTCGACACCCCAAAACCGGGTGAGCCTCTCTCAATCTTGTAAAATCCTTACAACAATAATAATTTAGACGTGTCATATCTGTGATAGGAAGACCTGTGATAGGAGTATAGTTGCAGTAGTTACACTGTATTCTTTAGGCAGATCTTCTGTGGTCACATGGGAATTAAACGTCAGCAACCTGTCGCCACAAGGGAACTGACGCCAAAGCCTTGAAGCCCATACCTGACAGACTGCTCACGTGTTCCTCTAATATCCATACTGAAGCCTTCAAGCAGATAAGGCATTCCTGTACAAACTAGCTTTAGTAGACTAATAAACTAACACTTAGTAAAAATTTTCCTATCAATCGATAAATTCTCGATTGATAGGCTACTATAATTAATTAACCCCAAGTTGTGTTGGGATATGACTTCTGGGAGAATTTAAATCCATACAGTCCGCTCAATAAAACATAGTCCACTAAGCTATCGAAAAAATAATAAATAAATCAATTATACATCATAAATTAAAATTCTTTAAATTAATACATTTTAAATCAATTAAATTAAATTAATTAATTTGAAATAATTAATAATTAATATAAATTAAATAAAATCCCTCGAGTCAGAATTCGACACAGTTGGTGGTGGTTATTGGATGGTGTTAGTGGTAGTGGTTGATGTTGGTTGTGGTTGTTTGTGCAGGTAGTGGTTGTTGGTAGTTGTTGTTGGTGGTAATGGTTATACATTGTACTCACCTAGTTTTGTTTCAACTGTCAATCAACTGGTGTATAGATTCCTGAGCCTTTTGGGCTCTTTCATAGTAGTTGGTGATAGTTGTTGCTGGTAGTAGTTGCTGGTTGTGATTGATGGTACTGGTTTTGGTAGTGATTGTGGTTGTTGGGGATAGTGGTTGTAGGTTGTTGGGGGTGGTAGTTGTTGGTAGTAGTAGTTGTTGGTAATTGTGGTTGTTGGGGATAGTGGTTGGTGTTTGGCTGTGGTTGTTTGTTATGTAGATGTTGGTGGTATTTAGTTGTTGGTGGTTGTGGTTGTGCAGGAAATGGTCGTTGGTAGTAGTACTTGTTGGTGGTAGTTGTTGGATGGGGTTGTTGGCAGTAGTTGGCAGTAAGGATGTGAGGAGGAAGTTGTTGGTGATAGTGGTTGTTGGCTGTTTTTGGAGGCAGAGGTTGTAGTTGTTTGTGCAATCAGTTGTTGGTAGTAGTGATTGTTGCTGTTGGTAGTGGTTGTTCGTAGTTGGGGTTGTTTGTGCAGGTAGTGGTTGTTGGCAGTAGTGTTTGTTGGTGGTAGTGGTTGTTGGTAAGTGTGGTTGTTTGTGCAGGCAGTGGTTGTTGGTAGTAATGGTTGTTGTTGGTTAAGTTTGTTGGTGGTAGTAGTTGTTGATGGAAGTCGTTGTTTGTTGGTGGTGGTAGTGGTTGTTGGTTGTTGTTGGGAGTGGTGGTTGTTGTTGGGAGTGGTTGTTGATTGTTATTGGTAGAAGTGATTGTTGTTGTTGGTAGTGGTTGTTGTCGGTGGTAGTGGTTGTTGTCGGTGGTAGTGGTTGTTTGTTGTTGTTGAATGTAGTGGTTAATATTGGTTGTGGTTGTTGATGATAGTGGTTGTTGTTTTTGTTGGTCATAGTGATTAATGGTTGTGGTTGTTGTTGGTGTTAGTAGTTGTTGGTTGTAGTGGTTGTTATTGGTGGGAGTGGTTGTTATTGGTTGTAGCGGATGATGGTGGTAGTGGTTGTTGGTGGTAGTGGATGTTCGTTGTTGTTGGAAGTAATGGTTGTTGGTGGTTGCTGGCTGTTGTTGGTGGTAGTGGTTGTTGGTAATTTTTTTTGGTGGTTTTAGTTGTTTGTGGCTGTAAATTGTTTGATGTTGTTGGTGGTGGTACTAGTTGATGGTGCAGGTAATAGTTGTTGGTAGATGTTGGTAGTGGGTGTTGGTGGTGGTAGTGTTTGTTGGTTCAAGTAGTTGATAGTGGTTATGGTTGTTGGCGTCGCTGGTTGTTGGTTGTTGTTGGTGGAAGCCGTTGTTGGTGGTAGTGGTTGTTGGTGGTTGTTGTTTGTTCAGGTATTGGTTGTTGGTAGTAGTAGTTGATGGTTGTTGCTGGTGTTAGTCATCGTTGTTGGTAGTGGTTGTTGGATAATAGTCGTTGTAGTGGTTGTTGGTGGTTGTGGTTGTTGATGGCGATGTTTGTTGGCTGTTGCTAGTGGTGGTAGTGGTTGTAGGATGTAGTTGTTGTTGGTGGTTGTGGTTGTAGGATGTAGATGCTGTTGGTGTTGTGGTCGTTTGTGCAGGTATTGATTGTTGGTAGTAGTAGTTGGTAGTGGTTATTGGTGGTAGTTGTTGTTGGATGTTGTTGGTTGTAGTGGTTATTATTGGTGGTAGTGGTTGTTGGTAGTAGTGGTTGTTGGTGGTAGTGGATGTTCGTTGTTGTTGGTAGTAGTGGTTGTTTGTGCAGATAGTGTTTGTTGATAGTGGTTGTTTGTGTTAGTGGTTATTGTTGGTGTAGTGGTTGGTGGTGGTGGTAGTGGTTGTTGGTTGTTGTTGATAGAAGTGGTAGTTGTTGATCGTATTGGTTGTTATTAGTATCAGTGGTTGTTGGCTGTAGTGGTTGTCGTTGGTGGTAATGGTTGTTGTTGGTAGTAGTCGTTGTTGGTGGTAGTGGTTGATGTTGGTTGTGGTTTTTGGTGGTTGTAGTTGTTGGTTGTTGTTGGTTATTGTGGTTGTGGTTGTTGTTGGTTGTTGTTTGTGGTAGCAGTTGTAATTGGTGGTAGTAGTGGTTGTTGGTAGTAGTTGTTGGTGGTAATGGCTGTTGGTTGTTGTTGTTAGAAGTTGTTGTTGTTGGTGGAAGTGGTTCTTGATAGTGGTAGTAGTTGTTGGAGGTAGTTGTTTTTGGTTATAGTGGTGTTGTTGGTTGTGGTTGAGGTTCATTTTAGTGGTTGTTCGAATTAGTGGTTGATGTTCGTGGTAGTCATGGTTGGTGGTAGTGATTGCTGGTGGTTAGTGGTTGTTGGGTTTTTTTGGTCGTAGTGATTGTTGATTGATTTGGGGAAGTGGTTGTTATTGGTGGTTGTGGTTGTGGTTTTTGGGGGTAGTTGTTGTTGGTGGTAGTGGTTGTTGGTGGTAGTGGTTGATGGTGGTAGTGGTTGTTGGTGGTAGTGGATATTGGTTGTTGCTGGCAGTGGATGTTGGGTGTTGGTAATTGTGGTTTTTGGTGGTTGTTGGTATTTTTAGGTGGTAGTGGTAGTCGATGATAGTGGTTTTTGATGGTAGTGGTTGTTGGTAGTTGTGTTTGTTGGTGGTTGTGGTTGTTTATGGTTATTGGCTATTGTTAGTGGTATTGGTTTTTCGTTGTAGGCTGGTGGTAGTGGTTGATGGTTTTTGAGTTGCTGGTGGTGGAGGTTGTTGGAAGTAGTGTTTTTTTTTTGGTTGTAGTGGTTGTTGTTGGTAGTAGTGGTTGTTGTTGGTTGTGGTGGTTGTTGTTAGGAGTGGTTGTTGATTGTTGTTGGTAGAAGTGATTGTTATTGGTAGTAGTGGTTGTTGTTGGTGGTAGTGGTTGTTGGTTGTTGGTCGTGGTAGTCACTGTTAGCGGTAGTGGATGTTTGTTGTTGTTGATGGGAGTGGATGATGTTGGTTGTGGTTGTTGGTGATAGTGGTTGTTTTTGTTTTCGTTGGTCATAGTAGTTAATGGTTGTGGTTGTTGTTGGTGTTAGTGGATATTTGTTGTAGTGGTTGTTGTTGGTTGTAGTGTTTGTTGGTGTAGTGGTTGGTGATAGTAGTAGTTGTTGGTTGTTTTTGGTAGGAGTGGTTCTTGGTGGAGGTGGTTGTTTTTGGTGGTAGTTGTTGTTGTTGGCGGTAGTGGTTGTTAGTGATATTTTGATTGTTGCCGCCAAAGGCGGCTAGTTTATTGTGCATCCCATACCCATACTGTGAGCGGTAGCGCAAAAAGCATTACAGAGGGCACAAAAGGTCTTTATCAGACCTCATCTTAGATTATTACATAAACAATTTCATCTATCATTCATACCTTATAGTTACAATGTCAGCTTGTTACAGAGAAAGTGCTATTTCAAGAGCTATATATTTACAGTATTCATTATACATTAATGGTAGGTCGTATCGCTAATTCATAATAGTTTGACTAATGGAGATATTACCGAGTCACAAGGTAGCTTCTGTTTATTATTAGTCTTCACAATACACTACTGTTTCTTAATCTCGTATGTCGTTTATCTACTGGAAGCGAAATATGGATACAGAGGAAGGATTTCAGGTAATCTATTCATGGTAATAAGATAGGTTGCCATATCATACAGAGTGAGCTTAGATTTATCTCTAAATGGCTCATTTTAATACAATCCAAGATATAGTGTTCGAGTGTGTGTCCCTGTCTTTGTCCACACTACACTTTACTTCATCTAGATCCCTATACAAGCCGAACTGCCAAAGATACTTGTAGCCAAGTCTTATACGAGCTGTGACAACATCTGTTAGTCTACTGACTTTGTTACTTGCCACATATACATGTTTTACTTCACACATTTCATTGTGATGAACATTGGACCTGCTAGTTCCAGTTTGCACAGTTCTACTGTCTTCAAATCCATCCAGGAGTTCTTGTCTAATGACACTTTTAAAGGACCTATTTGATAACTCCAGATTATCAATTTACTGCAGTAAATACTGTCTTTATTAATAAAGACAATACTGTGTTTATTTACTGCAGCCTTAGCAGGGGCGTCAACTTTGTCATGTTCCCACAGGCCAATGTGAGAAGGAATCTACAACATTTTTGTATTTATCCTCATGCTAAGTATTCTTATATATCTACGTCTAGCTTCCAAGACAAGCACGTTATTACTTGATTGCAAACTGTTTATTGCTCGTAGTGAGGAACGGGAGTCGGAAATAATTAAGCTGTCTACTTCAGTGTTGTCAATAATTTCGAGTGCTACCAGTATTTCTACCAACTCAGCTTGCATTGTGGATGCCCAGTTACTAACTCGGATTTTCCTTTGAATTGTGCTGCCATCGGGCTGATGAGCAATAACAGCACTTCATGTCCTCCCTGTAGCTGTATTGTGTGATCCGTCAGTTATATGGTCTGTGGTTAGAGGGATAGAAGCCCTAAATCAGAAGTTAGTAAATACAGAATATGCGGTTATATTTAATGAGACAT
>WNGS01167907.1:17236-27362 GCA_020271785.1 Procambarus virginalis | reverse complement strand
CCCCCTGCATACCCACCAATGAAATAATCACAAAGCAAACCCTCATCCTCAGCTTCTGCGTAATATTCTAGGCACCATAGAACATCTTTTCACTATATACAAGCTGAAAACAACATAATTTTTAGCATCAGGCTTAGCTGGAAGGAGTTCTCCAAAACTCATTTTCGTAATTTCCGGGTGAAGAAAGAGGTAAATTACTATAGAATGTATTACACTTATTTATACAATATGCACAACGTTTCGAACCTCCTTGGTTCATTCTCAAGTGAATGAATTTTACAATGTGATTTGATTTTATACCCGCACTGGGTCAGGTGATAAGATAATAAATGTGAAAACAAAAGGGGATACAAGGGGATATAAGTGGGGTCACACATATGAACATAAGAATATAGGTAACCGCAGAAGGCCTATTGGCCCATACGAGGCAGCTGGTATCTACATACAAAGATTAATGCAGTGTAATTGGCCTGTTATGTAGAACATTGTCTTCTGTGTTGGCATCGTTATGTTCTGGTCTTGTCCTTACTCTCATTGTTGGTAGGGTAAATAGTTCCGTTATTTGGGTGTTCATGGTAGGTTGTTCTATTCTTATGTGGATTGCTTCAAGGATTTGTAATCTTCTTGCATCTTGTGTTTTGTCTATTATGCATGTATTTTTGTTCAACATTTCTCTTGTTAGGGTGATGTCATGGGCTTGTCTCATGTGGTTCCTAGGGGCACCGGATTGAAGATGGCATGTCAAACGCCTCGTCAGCTTGGTCGACGTCATACCTATGTACTTAGATTGATGGTTACATCCTTCGTGGGGGCAAGTGTACATGTATACAACGCTTGCCTGCTGTAGAGGGTTCTCTGTCGGCTTCGGGCTGTTTTTGATAAGGAGTTCGGAAGTCTTCTTGGTTTTATAGAATATTATCAGGTTTATGTTTTGGTTAGGAGTAGTGCTTTTTACTCCTTTACAGATTATTTCTTTCATTATTCTTTCCTCTTTTATATGTTCACTGTGCATGGTTGATTTGTAGTATAATTTTATTGGAGGTATTGTGGTTTCTGCTCTAGGTTCTGGATTATACCAGCGGTCCAAGTGTCTTCTTATAGCAGCGTTTATTTCCGCGTTGCTATATCCGTTGTTCACCAATACCTGAGTTACTCTTTCAAACTCTCTACTCACGTTGCTCCATTCAGAGCAGTGGGTAAGCGCTCGACGAATATAAGCATTGAGAACACTGGCTTTGTATCTTTGGGGGCACTCACTTCTACCGTTCAGGCATAATCCTATGTTGGTGGGCTTAGTGTATACGTTGGTGCTTAAAGAGGTTCCTGTTTTTGTTATTAGTACATCCAAGAATGGCAGGCTGTTATTTTCACTATTTTCATGTGTGAATCAGAGTACTGACTCTCTCTCTAGATGTCTTTTTAGGTCAATTAGTTCATCTGAGTCTTTTACTATTACGAATATGTCATCTACATAACGGCAATATACAGTTGGTTTTTGTCTGCTACTAAAGACCCTGTCTTCGATGGTTCCCATATAAAAATTAGCAAATAAAACTCCTAAGAGGGAGCCTATTGCTACTCCGTCTATTTGTAAATACATGTCTCCTTGTGGACTGATGAAAGGGGCTTCCTTTGTACATGCTTCGAGAAGACTCTTCAAGTGTGGCTCAGGATCTCTTTACTAGAATGGAATATTCCATCCCCTCAGCCTTTGCCACAGATCCTGTAGGCCTCCTAAGCAACTTTAGAGACCTTTACTCCAACGATATAGAGAATTACATGAATTCTCTGGCGGGTCATGGCAATTTTACTTCATCATTCAAAATCCTCCTTGAAGTGTAGGTAACACTTTTAAAACAACGTCTCACAGAAGATGATGACTTTAGGGAACACTTCATAACGACACCTGCTAGTCTGGTAACTCTTGAGGAGGTGGGCGATCTTATTGATAGTTGGGTGGGTTATATGATTACACGACTGGAGGATCTCCTTTCAGAAACAGAGGGAAGTGGTTTTATATTATATAATATTGATTTCCTCAAAATCGTTATCTGTAATGATAGTGTAAGGTCAGTTTTGAGGGATTATGTCCCTTATCCCCTCTTTTTAAGGGGGCGACATGAGGTCTTCAACCCAACCCCAATGGTAACAATGGAACATGCATTATTCAATGCATTGCTGCTTTTCGGGCATCACAACAAGGATGGAAATGGAAACGTATAGGAAGACTTGTAGAGTCTCACTCTAGGTTAGGAAAATGGTCAAATACAACAATTATCCTTCCCTCTCTCATGGGAGGATATCTCTAAATTGGAGAATAGGAATAAACTCTCCATTTTTTTGTATTCAATTCACAAACATACAGACGGTGCCTATCACGTCTCTCTTTGCCGTCGCGGTAGCAGACAGTACTCAGACATAGTTCCATTATTATTATTGGGAGAGTCTCATGTAAGTCTTATTAAAGACTTAAATAAGTTTTTACGGAACTTTACTCGCAGCCACAGGCGAAAGACAGTCTTCTGTAGAAGTTGTCTTTCAGAATATCAAAATTCTAGTGAGCTGTCTCATCATTCTGTTTCCTGCGACATCACACAAAAAATGATTTATCCCCAGGAGGGGGACACCCTTCATTTTAAAAATACAGGGAATAGTTACCCTCCATCCCACATAGCTTTTTTCGATTTCGAAAGCGTCTTAAGTACTGAGGATTGTCTAGGTTCTGTTACAGCCATACATAGGTCTATAGCATACAGCTATATAATTGTTGATAGGAACCACACCGTCTGTGAGGAGATGGTTCACCAGCTCACTTACAATAGTGCTCTTATGCCTGTGGGAGGCCAGTACACTTGTTAAGTGCACTTGTTAAGTGTGCGGACTTAACTTTGGTAACCAGCAACCGAAACATCTAGTGTTTGGGCTTACGGGAGAGCCCCAGTCACCAGCAGTCCAGAAATGTTACCGTGGCCGTGGTAGCATGTCTGTGGACAGAGATAGAGCCGATAGCATCTCTCAGAGTAATGGCTTGGTGCGAGGGACTAGGTTTGCGTGGGAAAACAGTTAGGCCACTGGCGTGGGTAGCTGTGGGCCACCCGCTCGCTAACCACTTGAGCCGTCGCCATGGAAACAGCCGCCATCTTAGTAAACATCTTGAGCCGCCATGTTGGTCGGCCATCTTGGAGTTGCCCTAGGGGCTATGCTACACCGTCGCTGATTGGAGGAGAGGGGTAGGCCCCAGTATGCCTGCCTCTCATTGGTTATCTCGAGGAATACGCGGGAATCGTCGGTGTAGGCGTTATTCTGGACAGAACCATCACCTGTCAAGATGCTCCTATGCTCAATTCGCCAAATTGAGTATATTGCGTCGTGGTAGTTCAACAACTCAGCTGTTTCAACTCCTGCTTCATCTACTACAGCGGTCGTCACAGAATCCGGCCGTAGTCGTCGCTTGGAGGGG
Organism: Procambarus virginalis; assembly: GCA_020271785.1. Taxonomy (NCBI): domain Eukaryota; kingdom Metazoa; phylum Arthropoda; class Malacostraca; order Decapoda; family Cambaridae; genus Procambarus; species Procambarus virginalis. Next base: position 23,902 of record WNGS01167907.1, on the reverse strand, counting down.
AATGGACATTGTGAACAGCGAGTGAATAGAGACGATCTTATCTGGGATCGTGGGGTAATGTGCATACGAGCAGTAATTAACAGACTCGTAGATCCCATACCAGTGATGATTAGACTTGCTAGTGCTCTGTAGCAGTCGATGGGAACGGGGAAATAAGTGTTAGTGCTTTAAGGCAGATTTCCCATGTTTGTTTAAGACGAAATCATTGTGCGCGTCACCTGTGTACGAACGCTTCACTTACCGGTGGGTCGAGGGTACGAAACAAGCCGTGTTGTGGGAGGGTTCGGTGCGCGCCAATTGTACGAACGATACCGCTGTGGTACCAAGCCAGCCAGCCTACCACCACCACTGAGCCAGCCACCCATAGCGGGGTGCCTGATGTATGGGAATGGTGTGTGTAAGCCGGCAGTATGAATGTAAGTACCTATGTGTGTATTTCTGGTGATTAGTAGTCTCTAAAGCTTGAATTCGAGGTCAAGTGTTCCGTCGCATTGTCACGCAGCACCTGTAGGTGAAGTGAAGTGTGGACGAGGAGATAATCACCCTTGTCATCGTGTCAGTCCTGAGGGACCTACGTCTTGTGAGCACAGACGTACAGAGTGTGTGTGTGTGTGGGTACACACGGGAACAGAGTTACATAGATTAGCCAAGGACTGAGAGGATGTCCATGTAATAATTATTTATTCCATTGTGGTAATTATTCATTCTTGATCGTCCGTGGGACGGAGTGATATCATTTCATGTGTAGTCTTGCAGGTGTGGAATTTCAACACTGAGCGCTCAGGTATGTGGTAACGTCAGTGATTCCTGGCAATGATTATTGTGGAGTGTGCCACAGTGTGGTTTTAATTTCTTGTATTGTTCCCAGGACCGTGACAAGTGTGATTTATATATATATACATATTGTGGTTGCAGTATTAACGTAATTTTGGTAGAATTTGGTGAGTGACGAGGCTGTCGGGAGTGACAGCCCTCGCTCTGTCGAGTAACGTAAAACTCGGGAGTGTTTATTCGGCATGCGTGATCGATAAATCACTCACCCATGTGATTTAGGAGTGCGAGATCTCCTTAGTGTTCCCAATAACGTTTGATAGCTGTAGGCTACATGTGTCAGCAGTAATTGTATATATATATATATATATATATATATATATATATATATATATCACGGTGTCACGGTGCCCAGTGTTATTGTGTTATTTACTGTGTGGTTATTGCAAATTTGGGACCTATGTTCTAGGGGTTATTGAGAGCACTGGGGTCATTTGCAACAGTAAATAAGTAAGTAAATGTTGAGCAGTATTCTAATACTTGGAAATTAGAGTACTTGCAGTGTGTGTTGTTGCAAAGGGGTTGTCATTGTTAGTGATTGTTGCTAGAGTTGAGCAATCACCGTGGGTAACTGCAGTTCAGTAAAGCCATTGTGGGGGCAGTGTTCTAGAGGGTTCATGTCCTGTATGTTATTTTACTAGGTTCTGCAGTATTGTCATTGCAACCGGATTGTAACGTAAATCACTGTGATTTGTTAGTGTGATTGTCATTGTCGTGGGTGAACTCGGCTGTAGACGAGTACTTGGATATACATATATTCTCCTGTTTATCTGGTAGGACATCGAAGTCCAGTATTCAGTGAGGTGATTGCGAGGCAATTAATATAACGTAACCGAGGGAACGCCCATTGCTTAAGAGAATTTGTTCTTTTACAATATGAGTAACGTAGAATACGCTTGGGTTAATTTACTTTCCTGCAAGCAGCTACGGTAGTCTCAAGGAGCCTAGCCACCAGCCAGATAAGAATTAGAGTATTGTCTGTCGTAATTAACGGTCAGTGGGCCGGGTAATTGACGTGTTTCAGGAAGTCAAAGTAATTAATCTCGATCCTTGTTGATCGACTCACACGAAGGCTACATTGTTCCATTAACGTAACGTCGTTATTTATGTCCGGAAGTACCGGCACTTGATTGACTCGTGGGAAGAGTAACGTCATTTAGAATAACGTAAACGTGGTGCCTAATTACTGTTATTAGCCACCTGAATTGGTCTGAGTATGGAAGGCTCAGACGGAATTCATACCTTAATGTAAATTGCTGAGCCAGTGTGAAAGGTTGCGTATTTAACTGTTTAATTATTGATCTTGAGGATAGTAATTAATTACTCTAAAGGTAATCACGAGTGATTACCGTTCTCTTAGCACTTTGGACATTGTAAATCAGAGTTTACCATCGCTGAGTGATTAGTAACCGATTAACGTAAATTAACGTAACTAGTAAAGAGATTAATCAGCTGTCTGGTAGTACAGGGATTAATGGGATTTTCTCACTGAATGCTCGACGGGTAGAGTGTTGTGTAATTTCCGCGTTACTAGTGACAGTTGTAAGAGAAGGTTATTGAATTAACGTAAATGTTATTGTTATTAACGTAAATCAATTGTATTGATTGTTGATCGTCCGTGGGACGAAGTGTTAACGTAAAGATTAATTGAGGAAGGGTGCTGGAGTTGCCAGTGAACCCATTAGTTATTGATGTCATTGAAAGACTACTGATTTGATTGCATTGCAACCGCTATTGCAGGTGTAGACTGCACTGAGGCGTAGAACAGTTAGGAGGTTACTGGAGACGTGTTTCAGAACTCACTGTGTCATTTGTTGTAATTGTGATTATAGATCTGTTAGTTCTTGCTTGCTTGTTGATTCCTCTGTGGGCACGCTTATGTTCGAGTTAGTTCATTATGCAGTCCGAGGGGCTGGTGTCTAGCTGTCATTGATAGTGTCACAGGAAGGATTTCGAGTAACGTCATTGACATTCTTTTGTTTTGTTGTAGTAGTTAGTACTTTATTGAATAAACTAAGTTGTTATGTTAACACTGTCTTTTCGTTACACCCCCACACATTATTATTGTTATGCAAATGTTCTTCACACTCGACTATTGGAGACTTATTTCTGAGCTTTGGATCAAATATACGGCACCACACAACAATAAATTATTGTTGTGAGAGCCCAGGACCTACTCGTTAGATTCGCTTCGGCGAATTACGAAGGTCGACGCCCTAAGTGGAGGGGATTTCAATTTCATTGGGGTCTCGGCGTTTGCTCGCGCCTAGTCAATTGTTCGTACAGGGTCCCAAAGTGAGGAATGAGCTGCTTACTACACTGGTGTGTTAGCTAAGCAAGTCCTTCCTCAGGCGACCCAGTTGAATATCACGACAGGAATAAAGGTTAAAGAATAACGAAAATTCTTAGAAATTTTCCGAGCTCAATTCCTTATACCAATTGTATTTATTCCAACTTACTTATGTAAGTCACCCAAAACTCTTACACCATCATTGATAAATTTACTTATTTTGGGGTGGACAGGGTCATTTATTTCATGGAGCGAGTTGCCACCAAATGGGAAATTATAAGATCCAGCCTGCCCAAATATGAATAGACATGTCTCTTGGGATATGGTTCATTTTAGGGGACAGACTCACTGTCAGTTTTGTGAGGAGGTATTTACCCTCACCAATTTCAAGGTTCAATATCATGATCATCTTAGGAAAAGCTCAATTATATTGGGGCTCTATGTAATTACTGCAACCTCCGTCACAGAATGCTCTAGAGAGTTTGGTCCTAATTGCCCACAATATGTCTTATGACATGGGCTTAATTTTGAGGGAGTTTGCCATGGGTTCAAATATTAAGAGCAATATCCTCATGAGGTAGGGACGAAATATCTTAAAGTAGAAATAGGCAACCTTAAATTTCTTGATTCACTGGCTTTTATTACGGGCAGTCTTTCGTCCCTAGCAAAGACCCACATTGATTCAGCCAGCCCTTAACATTCACTCACTCAATGATAGAAGGTTACCTGAAGAGAGTCCACCACCTACTCTTAGGGGGTAAGCAGTTTTTCCCTTATGAATGCCATAAAAATCAGCTGCTTTAATGATGCAACACTCCCCCTATTGAAATGTTTTACAGCTCCCTAAACAAATCAACCACACTTTGGAAGAATATGCATTCTAAATAGTATGGGAGGCAACAGGATGTAGGTCATTAAAGGATTATCTCCTGATTTACTTAAAATGTGATGTTGGTTTACTGGCTGACATTTTTTACTCACCATAGGGTAATTCTAAATGATATCTATTCATTAGAAATGACTCATTACTGTAGTCTTCCGGGTACTCCTATGACTGCTTCTTGAAAGCAGCAAAATATCGTTGGAGTTGAGTGCAGATGTAACGTTGCACAACTCATATCACAAAACATTCGAGGAGGTTTTACAACTGCAGTTAGGAGTTACGTCAGAGCTAACAACCGCTAGCTCTCAAAGCTCTCAAGCTCTCCAAATGTAACTCTCTAGAAAGGAGACGAGAGAGATACCAAATAATATACACGTGGAAAATACTGGAGGGCCAGGTCCCAAATCTACACAGTAAAATAACACGTACTGGAGTGAACGATATGGAAAAAAGCAAGATTGATCCAGTGAAGAGCAGAGGTGCCATAGCACAATCAGAGACACTGTATAAACATCAGAGGTCCGCGGTTGTTCAACGTCCTCCCAGCGACTATAAGAAATATTGCCGGAACAACCGTGGACATCTTCAAGAGAAAACTGACTGTTTCCTAAGAGAAGTCCCGGATCAGCCGGCTGTGGTGGGTATGTGGCTCTGCGGGCCGCTCCAAGCAAACAGCCTGGTGATCAAACTCTCACAAGTCGAGCCTGGCCTCGGGCCGGGCTTGGGGAGTAGAAGAACTCCCAGAACCCCATCAACCATGGTCAACCAACCAGGCTACGTCAACCCATCTTTAAACCCACAGGAGGATGATCTTCTTCTTACTGTATTTAGACTTCAACTCACTTTATGTAGTTTGTTTGACTAAGAAATTACCCTTTGGTGGACTAAGAAGGTTGTCATCTGATGAGATGAACTCCTTCATTAGTGAAGGGAAGATAATGACAGAAACAGCCATTCTCTTCTGACAAAGGGTACTGGCTCCTAATTGACACCAAACACATAAGACCTGAAATAGCTAGACTAACAGACGATCTACCCCTTTGGTTTACACCATAGGGGGATAAGTATGGAGGATACTCACCATTTAGTAGGGACTTCGGAAACTAAAACATTACAAAGCTCCCTAAAAAATATTAGCTGGTTGGGATCATCTCCCCAAAAAACATTATTTTCATATCACTACACCTCTTACAGCTTTTATTGAGATAGGACTTGAAGTAGAGACTATACACGCCATTTACGAGTTCCACCAGTCAGTTTTTATGGCAGAATTTGTTAACACAAACGTTAACAATAGAAATGCCTCCACCGGTAACAATAGGAAAACACTCTTCAAACTTTTAACTAACATGTTTTCGGTAAAACACTATTGAACCCGGCCCGTTTGCCATTGGCACCAAACTAGTGACTTCTGCTAGGGCATTTTTACGGGAGGTGAAGAATCCTCACTTTAAATGCATGGTGCATTTAGGTGACAATAAATTATTGTCCATCAGTTCCAGACCATTCATTAAAATACTCGTCCTAATTACATTGGGTTCCAGAATCTTGAGCTAGCAAAATACAGTATGTACCATTTTTGGTACAGGGTACTTAAGAAGCACTATACAGATCGGGCAGCACTGATATACAGTGATCCAGATAGCTTCATCTTCAGTTTAATGACTGAAGATGTCTTTAACGAGATGGGGAAAGAACCCCTTAAATCGTGGATGGACACAATTAATTTTCCTGAAACTCACCCCTTGTATGACCGTTCTAAGAAGGGTGTTTTAGGACTTTTAAGTCAGAGGTTTCAGACAGACACATCCTTGAAGTTGTAGCTCTCAAGCCCAAATGTATAGTTTGCTGTTGCATGACAATTCAAATTCAATTACCGCTAAGGGTATCCCCCATGCTGTGCAAAGATCTTTAACACATAACCATTTTAAAGAGCCCTACACAGTAATGGAGTAGTAAATACTTTCCAATACTCCTAAATTAGGAATGTAGGGGGCAAATGGTCACCACCCATAATACTAAAGGGGTTTAAGCGCATTTGATGATAAACGCTATTACCTAAATAATACAAAAGCCTAGGCTATGGTCATCCAGACATACCACCTGAGCCCCACCATCCACCTCAGCCCAAGGGGTGACTGCGGAAGTGAAAGTGATGACGTCATCGAGCCACAAGGAGAGGAAGACAACACCATTCCGTGAGAGTGAACGCTATGATGTCAGCCCCCCCTTTAGGGGAGGAAGAACCACAACACTCCTTTCTCCCTCTGGATGATGACTCATCGTCATCATCGTCACCCCAGGAGGGGGAGGAAGACCCCACAACGGACCTGTGGGCACGGAGGAGGGTCTAGTTAGACAATATTATGGGGAGGAATTAGATTACGACTACTTTTAAGCCACTATGTACTTTTGTTATATATTGTATAAAACAGTGGTTATTTCTTTTCACCCTCTTTTATTTTGAGTATATATATCCTATATAGCTCCGGACATATATGCACATAGTCCTGGAGGGGCCATTCAGACTCATTCGAATATATCCTTTAATTACTCCTAAATAATGACATAGTGTTTAAGGAGATACCCCAGTAAGTGAAATATGTGGGGCTCACCGTAGACTAAAATTCGAGGTGGGTCTATCTGTCACCCCGCCTCTGAT
>WNGS01167907.1:0-16236 GCA_020271785.1 Procambarus virginalis | reverse complement strand
AAATACTTGCTGATAAAAAAATAAATAATAAATACATTTTATTCAGGAAAAGTGCATACAGTTGATTTACAAACATAATGTTGGATTTATAGACAGAGCTAGTACATACAATACCTAAAGCCACTAATATTCATAGCATTTTGGGCAAGGTGTGGGGGAAAACACACTTAGACTAAAGCTTAATAGTAATCAGGATTAGGTATAAATTGTGTTGAAAGAAGGAATAAAAAATAAAAAAAGGGGGTTAACATAGCATAAATCAGAAATTGCACATGTTGGCGAACAGCGTTGTTTAAAAATAGCAAGACATGGTTGACATTTAGGAGGTAAGTTAGGTTACATGGAGTTAATTAGGCAGTACTTGGTTTAACTCTTAAACTGGTTGAGAGAGGTACAGCCTTTAACATGATTCGGGAGGTCATTCCACATTCTGGGTCCCTTGATTTGTAGAGCACTTCTAGTTTGGTTACACACAACCAAATTGTGTAACAGGAAGAGGTCTTAGACACAAATTTGTTCCATGCTAAATGTAGAGGAATCAGCTGAGTATTCCTCAAATAAAATAAGTTGCCTCAGCTTATAAGGTAAATAAATAAGCATTTCTCAAATAAGTAGCTGCCTCACCTCACTGCCTTACTGCTTCATAGCCTTCCCGGCATGGTGCCTTCATTTGATAATTACTTGTTCCACACCCAAATTGTATAACAGGAAGAGGTCTTGGACCCCTACTTCCCTCTCTCTTTTTTAATAGTCTTTTGTCATAATTATAGCTTTAAGTATTCAATGAATAAAGTTTTTGACATTTTTACCCTTTTCCTTACCTAACATCATTTGACTTGAGGCTATCTTGAGATGATTTCGGGGCTTTTTAGTGTCCCCGCGGCCGGTCCTCGACCAGGCCTCCACCCCCAGGAAGCAGCCCGTGACAGCTGACTAACACCCAGGTACCTATTTTACTGCTCGGTAACAGGGGCATTGGGTGAAAGAAACTCTGCCCATTGTTTCTCGCCGGCGCCTGGGATCGAACCCAGGACCACAGGATCACAAGTCCAGCGTGCTGTCCGCTCGGCCGACCGGCTCCCAGCTTGTGCAGCATATTTTTATTTTATGTCTCACCCAGATTTAATTTCAAAATAAAACCAAACTAAATAAATTAGAAATGAGTATGTATAGCTAAGGTACACCCTGACTACTAGGTGAACAGGGCCATTTGGTGATAGTAAATGATCCCATCAGGCAGGGCTCATCACCTTCTCTCATATTTCATGTTCACCAGTGTTTATTTACTTAATAACTACGGGTATAATATCTTGCTATTATAAAACTAATTCAACTATCATAAAAGACATATTTACTTTAATTTTCAAGCAGAGAATGCATATATAACTAACACGAAGGACTCCTCTTCACTAGATTCAATTCTTATAATCTTTTGTTTATGTTCCAAAATCTTAAAATCTATCCCAGTGTTATGTAGTAGAGAAAAATTGAGTTATATCCAGTTTACGTAAAGCTACGAGTGGTCGAAACCACACTTAAATCCGGAATGAACTTACGAAGGTTTTTCCACTTAGTGTAGCTACTTGAATACCGACGTAGCCGCCACGAAGGCGCTAAGAAGGAAAACCTTCTTAGCTAAGAGGAAAAACCTTCGTAAGTACCTTCCTGAATCCGGCCCCAGGAACTAAAAGTCTCTCACGGAGTGTTGCCCCCCAATGTTCAAACAGTTACAGAATTTTCATCAGTGCTTCCTACTGATGGTCATTAATAAAACCACTTTCCCACAAAATCAGCCGTGAGCAAACAAAGAGAAATAATCGTTCCCACGGGTGGATAAAGTTAGGCCTATTTCAACATATAAATCAGGCAACACATAACTTACATACAATTAAAGAATATTTAGATGTACATACATGTCATCATATAAAGCAAGGCATATATATAAGTACAAATTAATTTATTTAATTACGTAGCTTATAGAGGTACGTAACACTTCCACCTCCAAGAAAAAAAATGCAATGGATTGAAGATCAATGGCATTTTTTCCGAAGTAAAAATGTTACGTAAAAAAAAGAACATTTCATTTATGGTACATCAAAACTTCTTGACAAGGCATCAGCAATAACATTCTGCCTGCCTGGAATATGTTTGATCTCAACATTAAATTCCTGCAAAAATAATGACCAGCGCAGAATTCGTTGGTTCTTAACTTTCATCATATTTATGAAGATAAGGGGATTGTGGTCTGTAAATACTAACACTTTGTTTCCTGAAAGGTAAATTTCAAACTTATTAATTGACAATATAAGACCCAACGCCTCCTTTTCTACCACTGAATAATTCTTCTGAGCTGCATTAAATTTTCTAGAATAATAATACACAGGATGTTCAATATTATCTAAACCAACTTGAATCAACACAGCCCCTATTCCAACATCTGACGCATCAATGTGTAATATAAAAGGTTTATCAAATTGGGGACTAGCAAGAACAGGTGATGTGGACAATATGCTCTTTAGGTTCTGAAAAGCATTCTGACAATCTTGTGTCCACTGAAACTTTACTTGCTTGCGTAACAAACTTGTCAAAGGAGCAGCTGTGGTAAAAACTCCAGGCAGTATATCTCCTTTTAACTGACTTCAATAAATTAAAGTTTATCTTATTTTTTCTTAGTAGGTAAGAAATTGAGTGGACTGTATGTACTTGTTAAAACTGCCTGAAATTATTCTCACACAAATTGGAGGGACAATTTGTAGCTTAAACCACTTTGTAATGGCTCCTTCTTAAACTACAAATTGTTTACCTAAGTTTAATTATATTATTTTATCATACCACATATGGTGGTCTAATCTACTATTATTTCAACAATTATTACTAGTTATGAATACTACTACTACAATATAACTAGAATGGCCTTATCTGAGCCTGTAGTAAGGGCCTGCTAAGGCTGTGTCATGTTAGCATCTATGTGGGTGTGGCCCTGTGCCTCATGGTGCCAATGGCGGCTGTGGAGGCCTTCAAGGCTGGCAACAGCTAGGTACATGTGCATAGTTCTACTGCTCAGCTACTTGCTGTTCCAAGTCACAATTTTACCTGTATGGGATGCAAAGAGTTAATATCTGTTCCCTGAACATATCAATACAGGTATAACATGGTATGTGAGGGCTGTAAAAATGGGGTACACGTACATGGTGTTGGTGTTGTTCATATATCATAACCGACTTATACCCTTTGATATTAAGCAGTGCACTAGAATAATAAACAAATACTTGGTAAGCCGGATACAATCGTTGTTGTAGTTGATAGGCTGTGTTGCTGGTTGTTGACACGTTAATTGGGTGTCTAGGTGTTAAACCAACTCTGGAGCCATGTGTGCAGCGTAAGGCTGCTTTGTTATTGTTTACGTGTGAGCGTGGAGTCTGTAAGAGACGCTCGCTTTGTGTACTGTTCCAATATTTTGTTGGTTCCACTTCTAAGTTAAATTTACGTTAACAAGGGAATCAAGCTATATTTTGGTGTTAATAATTATATTCAGTCTTATTGAACACTTTTTTATTCAATTTAGACATTAAACTGTTGTATGAACAGTGGTTTAATAATGTAAATACTGCGGCGACGTCGATGACGTCACGGAGTCTCCCATTCTCTAATTTTAAGAGGATACTGTTAAGGGAAGACTATACTATTTGTGTATGAGTGTGTCGGTTTCCCGACAGCAGCAACTGTTGAAAATTTTCTACAATAACGCCTATTGTATGCACACATACCAATAAACCGTTGGACTCCTTTCTTACTGGTTAACACTGGGAAGTCCACAATGGCTTGAATCTTATCTTGTAAGGGAATAATCTTACCTTGTCCTACTTCGTGTCCAAGATAGGTTATAGTACCTCTTGCCCAACTACACTTATTCATATTTACGGTTAACTTTGCGGTTTGCAACACTGTAAACAAGTTCTTAAGGCCTAAGAGATGATCTGCCCAATTCTTACTGTACAAAACAATGTCATCAAGGTAGGCCCTACAATCTGGCACATCCTTGAGTAAGAAATTCATGAGTCTTTAAAAAGTGGCAGGTGCATTTCTTAAACCGAATGGCATGACATTAAATTCATAAGCACCATCAGGTGTAACAAAAGCCGTAACCTCCCTCGCGTAATCAGTCAATGGTATTTGGTAGTAGCCTTTAGACAAGTCAAGTTTACTTACATATTCAGCATGTCCTATGGATTCAATACATTCCTCCAAAAGAGGTAAGGGAAAAACATCCACAGTAGTGCTCTTGTTCAGTTTACGATAATCTACGCACAATCTCCAGGTTCCTCCTGGTTTTGGCACTAACAAGAGCGGAGAGCTCCAAGTACTTTGACTTGGCCGGATGAAATCATGCTGGAGCAGATAGTCCACTTCGGCTTGTATAATCTTCCTCTTTTTGGGATTCACTCGGTACGGATGTTGTCGAATGGGGGTGTTGTCCAGGAGCTGAATGTCGTGTGTGATGAGGTGGGTCTGTGCGGGAACCTCCCCAAACAGAGATGTATGGTTGTCCAGCAGAACCTGGAACTCATCACGTTGCTCCTCCTGTAAATGACATAGCATCTCCCTGCCATTGGAACTGGAACTGATAAGTGCAATATTAACATCATTTCCTTCACTGCAATTATCCTCAGGTGGTAACCCTTCCTGACTAAAACAAGCTACTACACCTGGTCCAACATATGCCTTTAAAATGTTAATATGCACAGTCATTTTTGGTTCTGAAAGATTAGGGTTAATTAGTTTATAAGTTAGGTCTCCCACCTTCTCTACCACTTGGTAGGGTCCTGCAAACGTATGGGACATGGAAGTCCCCAAACGAGGTTTCAACCCCAAATCTCCGACAGCAAACGACCTGAGTTTAGCCTTGAACTTCTTGTCATATCTGAATTTCATGGCTCGTTGAGTTCTTCCCAGATGTTCTTTCGCCAACTCTCGAGCCCGACACAACTTGTCCTTGACCTCACTCCAGTACAAAGCACTCTGATGGACAGAGACATCTCCCAACAACTTTTCTTGGAGCATTTTAAGAGGACCTCTCACTTAGTGACCAAACACGAGTTCAATAGGTGAACACCCCAATGACTCTTGTAACCCTTCTCTGGCAGCAAACAACACAAAGGGAAGATTCTCATCCCAATTACGTGGATAAGTTTCTCCGTTTGTCCTCAACATTTGTTTTAAAGTCTGGTGGAAACGTTCAAGCCCACCTTGGCTTTGTGGATGATATGGACTGGATAATTTATGCTGAATCCCTCGGGACTCGCAAAAAGTTCGGAAAACTTTGGAACAAAAATTTCCCCCATTGTCACTCTGAATAACTCTAGGCATTCCAAACAAGGAAAAGAATCGTTCAAGACACTTGATGAGATTATGAGCCTTGGTATTCCTTAGTGCATAAGCTTCAGGAAATCTCGTCGTCATACACATGAGAGTGAACAAAAACATGTTACCCGACTTAGTCTTAGGTAAAGGACCTACACAATCAATTACAACATGAGTAAATGGTTCATCAGGAACTACAATAGGTTGCAATGGTGCTCTAGGCACAGATTGACTTGGTTTGCCAACAATTTGACAGGGTACACAGTTATGACAATATCTGACTACATCTTTCTTTAGCTTCGGCCAGAAAAAATATTTGCATATTTTATGGAACATATTTGTGATACCTTGGTGACCTCCCATGGGGTCATCATGTGCAGCCTGCAGGACCTGCCTACGATAAACATTGGGGACAACTAGTTAGGTTCTGGTCTCACAATCATCTGATGAGGGAGTTCCCTTTGGTCTCCACCTTCTCATCAGAAGTCGATCCTTGAAAAAGAAACCCGTCCCTTCCTCCAATGCATCAACATTATCAGGAGCCTCAGAAATACACTCAAGTAAACTAGGATCAGTAGTCTGTATAACACTTAAGAGCAATGACTCAGACTCAGCAGCGAGCAGGCAAGAACCTAGTAGCTTGATCTCTTTTCCTGATTGATCAGAATAAAATGGAGCAATAGCTACTTCGGCCTCACTCTCGACAACTGGTTCACTGGAGACAAGCGGGCAAGGTACAGATAGTTCAGCCTCCTCACCTTCACTTTCCTTGTGATTTAGGTTCGGCGGGGCTTCTACTACTGCCTCACTCTCATCATCCAGTCGAGTCATAAAGGAATCCTCAAGATCCACCTCCCACTCCTTTACTGCAGGGGTGCTGGTCTTGGGAACAGCAACCTCAGTGAAGGCAGGATTACTCTCACCTGTTTTTCCCATTGATCTAGTTACAACACAAGCAGGGTAAATAATATCATCATCTGCTTCTGGTTGAGCTAATTAGTTAACATTATGGGACACTTGGGCCCGGCAACCTTTCGGTTGCCAAAATCATTTCCTAGAATAATGTCTACCCCAGGAATGGGCAGTTGTTTACTTACACCAACATTACACCATCCTGAAGTATAATTAGAATCAAGGTTAATTTGCATTAAAGACACCGGTTGCACACTACCTGCAATACCTTGGAGAAGCACAACTTCACCAAGATCTCGGGTGTCAACATCAGCAAGTACATTCTGGGCAATAAGAGACTGTGAAGCTCCAGTATCACAGAGTAATTGAAGTCTTATGTCTACCATTATTACATAATAATGTACCTGTGGAAATATATGGTTTAAATTCAGCCATCCAATTTGGATTGACTGTAGTACATGAAGAATTAATAGGTTGCAATCCTCTACTCATAATAAGACCAGTTGGCCGTAGTTCAGGATGCAAGCTAAAACATGAAGAAATCACATGTCACCTTCTCTTACAATGTGTACAATGCTTGACAGTGGACACACTTGTAGAACAAACTGCAGGTTTAGAATTAGCATTACTAGGCTTAGATGATCCTGGCAATGGAGTAACAATCTTAGGGTTAGTAAGAGAAGAGTTCACGGGAGTAACTGGCGCACCAGGAGGAGATTTATACTGATACGGAGTTCTGTGAGCATTATAATTTACTCTACGACTAGTCTTAGGTGAGTGGGCCGTAAACTGGGCCTTAGTCAACAACTCATGCTCATCAGCGAGCTTTGACAGCTCATAAATGTCTGTTACATTCTTTTGTTCTGCCATAAAAGTAGACAACTTGTCTGGGAGACATGACAATACTGCTTCCATGATAAGAAGATTCTTTAGAGCAGGGGTCTCCAAACTTTTCAATGTAAGGGCCACATTATATATTTCCCATATTTATGCGGGCCGAAGGAATAAAAAATGAAAAAAAAAAAAAAAAATCAGTGCCAGTAATTTAATTTCCTCAAATATTAAAGTATAAACATGGAAAAATTAAAACATATCTTTTTGGAAAAAATTAGGGTAAACTAAATAGATTCCTGCCTTTAGTTTTATGCAACCAAATTAGTGTGACGAATGATACTGTCGTTTTGACTTCAAAATTTCATTAAAATCAGGTTCCAGATTAGATGAGCCAATTGTAAGAATTGATTTCAAGTGATCATCAGAGAAATTTGCTCGATAGTTAGATTTCACATACTTCATTTTGGAAAATGTTTGTTCACACAAGTATGTTGAACCAAAAATGGACACAAAACTACAAGCAAACTAAGATAAAGTCTTAGTTTTATCTTAGTAACTAAGATAAAGGTATTGTCAAAGTACAGAGAAAAGAATATTGTACAGTGTTTGTGCTCCCTGAAACAGAAGCAGCGAAGCCCCACTCGCCCTCCATCCCCACAATATACAGTTATACACAACTGATTGGTTGTAATGCACAACACATACCTACCAGTACTAGTATTTGTGCGTCACACTATCGAGAGAGAGGAAAACTAACTCGGGCTGAGCGCCACCAGTCAGCAGCCCCAGCTTTGAATAATTCTGCGATGCCATTCGTACGATAATTATTTTTTCAAGGCCACCACACAGGGATTTGTTTGGCGGGCCGGATGAAATTATGTGGCGGGCCGGATGTGGCCCGCGGGCCATAGTTTGGAGACCCCTGCTTTAGAGCATCATACTTTGTGACTGAAAGTGACTTTAACCATCTGTTGCAATAGTTCGTCTTTTGACGAGTAAAATCTGCTATTGCCTGATCGCTTACCCTCCTTAGGTTCCGAAACTTTTGCCTGTGTGCCTCTGGATTTAATTGATACGCATTTAAGATGCTTTTCTTTACAAACTCATAATCAAAACTATTAGCGTCAGGTAGGGATGTAAAAACCTCCTGACTACGCCCTTTAAATTGAGACTGCATGATGGCTACCCATTGATCCCTTGGCCAGTTCATACTGATTGCAATGTTATAAAAATGTGCAAAGAAAACCTCAGGATCCTCCTCATTAAACTTGGGTAACTCTATATACTTATTCATCCTTATGGGATTATTATCATTATTAGTTGAAACATTACTAGTATTTCCATGCCCAGCTACCATACGCTGTGTTTCCAGTCTAAAGTTAGTGTCAGCCATCTGTTGTTGAATCTCTAATTGTTGCTTCTTTGTGGCTTCTAGTTGCAACTGTGCCATAACCTCTAAATGCCTAGTCTCAAGCTTCCTCTGCTGAGCTTCAGCCTCTAATAATTTATGTTGCTGTTGAGCTTCAATCTCTCTTTGACGAGCTTCAGCCTCTAATATTTTCTGTTTCTGTTGAGCTTCAATCTCTGATATTTTCTGTTCCTTTTGAGCTTCAAGCTTAGCATATGCTATTTGCGCTTCTAACTCAAGACGCTTTAAAGCCATTTGCTCACTTGTCTCGTCTCTTACCTCCTCCAGAATTTCTTCTTCTAACTCTCCATTCCCAACTAAATGCGTCACAATGACTTCCCCAAGTTGAGCTTTAACCATTTTATTGTTGGCGGTCAATTCCAACTGATTTGCCATTTGTACTAACTCAGACTTTTTTAGGCTCTTAATTTCCTCAAAGTCTGGATGAGCCAACAGCGACGACACTTTATCCTCCATCGTTACTAACACTTGGCACTTGATTAACACAATATAATTAACACAATGGCACTGCACTACACTTCACTGTAAAATTGTCACAACACTGAAAATTCGCTTGGCCTCACTGCACAAACAAAATATATAGGATGACTTACCTCAATATCGTGAAGCGTTGTTACTTGACACACAGGAAGACTTGCATGGCACACGGAATAGTTCTCAAAGAACACACAAGACTCCTAAGCACACTGGTACCCAGGAAGGCAAGGTTAGATTAGCAAAGTTAAGTTTATGTGGGAACAATATTTCCTGGCACAGGCCCCCATAACTCTTTGTTACCAATCGTACGTCACGGTTCGAGACCCTGACAACAGCAGGACCTTAAATATCTAGGGCAACTACAAACTGCTGTTCTCTAGAGCGGGTCACCAGTATAACCACATAATTGACACAGGCAATAATTAATTATTTCTCCCTTAGGACTGAAGAATTATACATAGAAAGTTTATAATATATATTAACAATATAATCAATCCAGTATTATATAAAGTACAGATGGACAAGATCACTTATAAAAACAAAATCAAAGTATTGTCTCTCATATAATATAATATATATATATATGGCAAAACAAATGTTAACAGACTTATCTCCCAAAGATGTTATCTCTCCTGTCCCGTGCGAGCTACTGACTAATTTATCTGTGGGAGTCAAAATCATTGCTTCTGCCCCGCGAAGAATTGCCAAACTATATAGTATTAATTAAACTTACATGGAGCAAAATAATGTGACAAGAGTAATCTTAAAGTAACTTAGTAAATGGTCAGAATAACATGCATAACAAAGATAATGTAATTATTAATACATGCAGTAATTAAAATAAAACAACAGAGGGAAATATTGGCAACGCTCCCCAGCCACCAGGAACTAAAAGTCTCTCACGGAGTGTTGCCCCTCAATGTTCAAACAATTACAGAATTTCCATCAGTGCTTCCTACTGATGGTCATTAATAAAACCACTTTCCCACAAAATCAGCCGTGAGCAAACAAAGAGAAATAATCGTTCCCACGGGTGGATAAAGTTAGGCCTATTTCAACATATAAATCAGGCAACACATAACTTACATACAATTAAAGAATATTTAGATGTACATACATGTCATCATATAAAGCAAGGCATATATATAAGTACAAATTAATTTATTTAATTACGTAGCTTATAGAGGTACATAACACCGAGTTCCATATTCATTGTTCTTGAGACTACTTCATCGAAGCAGACCTTGGCCTTCCTTCCTGTGAGGTAGTCTTCAACCCATTTCATGAGTCTCCCCTTAACATCCATGCATGCAAGCTCGTCCAGGATCGCAATCACAAATAAATGAAGAAACACCAACGACTACAATCAACTGCCTGCATTTTTTACACACAATTACAAGAACAATAAAAAATGCACCACACCAAACGTGAAGACGCCTCTTACACTAGCATGAAGACCAAAAGTCACAAGCCCCCTGCCACGGATGAAGACCTCATGAATGACAAGCTCCACTCCGAGATCGATACTTGATGCCAACCAATGGTGGACAGGCCACCGAACTTTCAAGCCTCCTCTGTGGGAAGTTCCCATATCAAATATAAAAATCCTAATGTAACATTCATAAGATGCTGTTAATTTACATTAGTTCAAATTGCTAATAAATACATTAGCTAGTCATAAAAGATTTACAGAAAATGGAGTAACGTACCCAGGGTTGGCAACACATCGTTCTCCATTGTTTCTAACTAATGTTACATAAAACATCTTCCAGTCTCAGAACTGGTAGCACAATAAACAAATTATTGTTATTAATTACATATACACTAATAATAATCAATAGTTAAATATAAGGGAGAAGGAGGGTGGCCATTGTGTAAACAAGGGCACAGCGATTAAGCGTCGCAGTTGTTGTGGTGAAACTTGACACGGACGGACTCCTCGTTCAACCTAGACACCGAGCGGACGTCTGGACACCTCCTCCACCTGGGAGCCGCCTGATCACTTCCTGTTTTCGCGATTTGGCTTTGCTACTGCCGTTTGGCATCCCTCTTCAACGGTTCGATTGCACTACGCCTAGCGCTCATATCGCTTTGGGTCACGGGATTCTTGATAGATTTTTTTTTTTTGCGTGTTCTGGCTGGTTCTCCCGGCGGGGTGACGGTGTTCGGGGGCCGGCTTGGCCGAAAGGTGCCGGGGGTTGGTGGGTCTTGGTGGGCTCCTGGTGTGCCCTCAGCTGTGGTGGGCGGCCGGCTTCTGCTCTGCAGGGGGACACTGGATGACTTTTGTGGTTTAGTTGGGGGCCGAGTTTTGGTTTTGCTACCTGGTGTTCTCTGTGTGGGGCGGGGTCGGTGCTTGTCACCCTGAGAGACTCCTGCAGCTCCCTAATCCACTGCCTGAATGTGCGTTTCTTTGCCGTGAGACATAGTAGTTTCTAGTGATTGGCGTCACTCGTATCGCGATTTGGCTTGGCGTTTCACCTTTCCAGGCTTCGCGTTTAACCCATCACGGGTACGCCGGGGCGCATCGAATCCAACGATCGTCGTTGCTCCTAAATCAACAACAACAACCACAACTTGAGTCGGACCAGTGGGCTTCCCATAACACCGAAATTTCCTCCTGCAGGTTCCAGAAAGCAGCGTGAATTACAACAAGGAAATATAATCGCTATTTTTTGCCGCAACTTGCAGATGAAGGAGGTTCAAATCAGAGGTTCGATTTGTCTATTAGCTCAGATTTATTGGCCAATTATTTTTGTGTCTAGGATTAATCGTTAGGGCACATGACAACACCAGCCAATAGGGTAAGAATCTCTAAATAATTACATTATGCACTACACTTGAAATATATCTGTTCTTGCTAGATGTTACGTTGTAATATTTTCCCAGGAATATTGTGAGCACACCAGAAATTAGACGAGTTGGGACACACCTGGGGTCAGATTCACGAAGCAGTTACGCAAGTACTTACGAACCTGTACATCTTTTCTCAATCTTTAGTGGCTTTGTTTACAATTATTAAACAGTTAATGAGCTCCGAAGCACCTAGAGGCTGTTTGTAACAATAACAACAGTTGATTGGGAGGTTTTCAAACTTGTAAACTGTTTAATAAAGATAACCAAAGCCGTCAATGATTGAAGAAAGATGAACACGTTCGTAAGTTCTTGCATAACTGCTTCGTGAATCTGGCCCCAAGACTACACGGACACCATTAATACCTGGAGCACAAGTGTCTGGGAAATCTGATGTGGGATGACCAGTTCTCACACTATACAACAGCTGAGGCTATATATTTCACAATTTGATTACAGTTCAGTCGATATACTATACCAAACTTTCGTTATGGTGTAATAGATTAAAATATGTAGCCTCTCCAAAATGGGTGAAGGGAAGTTTACTGGTGAAAGTAAATTATAAAATACAGTCCGCTCAAAGTAATAAATACAATTAAATACAATTTCTTGAACTGATAATCAAATCAATCAGCAGTAGATTTCCCCACATCCTCCTTCACAATCCAAATCCTCTTCTAGAATTTTATCTTCTCATCCATCTTCCTCCCCCGACCTTTCCAAGCTCTTTGGATATTAGACTTCGGGACTTCGAACTATGTCGTGGAAATTTCCAGAGAAACCAGTAAGTTAGAAAAAACACGAATGCAACTCAACAAAACAAAAACGTGTATGTAACTGAAAGCTGTGCGGTTATCTTAATGTTGTTGAGGATAGCTTCCTCTAGCCAGTGCAACAGAACAGGTTGGGGAGGGGGAGGGGGAGAGGGGGAGGCAAAGTTTCGGTGTGTAAATATTTGGAAAAAAACAACGTATTGGGGAGGGGAAGGAGTTGAGGACAGTGAGAGTGGGGCAGAGTGATGGGATTTTTATAATTTTGAGGCAGTTTGGAGGGAGAGAGCTAGGGGGGTAACCTAGTGTGGTGGTGCACAGTATGAGTGGACAATGAGGGGTGAGGTCAGGTGCTAATCTGTCAAAGGGATCCTCTTTTAGGCTTGAGATATTGATGGCACTAACACTCACTATTTCTAATCGCTAATATTAGCATGTAATAAGTCATTGCATCTCTCTCAACCAAACAGAATGCTTGCTAGCACCATAGTTTACTCTGACAGCACCTCTGGTGAGTGTAATTCATCCTTGCTCCTGACGTCCTTCGTGTAGAGTCATGTACCGCTGGTTATGGTCTAGTCACGTTCACGTCACTCAGATTTGTTCACTTTTCTTACGGCTTACATAATAAACCTCAAAATTTTTTCCATACCGTCCCAGTACACATTATGAGTAATTTGAAAGATTTTCATCACTATATCTTTCAAATGTCCTGAGATAATACTCTATCTCTCAGTGCAGCACTGGTAGAAAAATGCTTCCACCTCGGTCAGCGTCTATACTGTGTGTGTGTGTTTGTTTGCACTCTCCTTGATGAATCCTAGAATCCTCTTAGATGTACTCACCTAGATGTAGTCCCCTAGATGTAATCACTTAGATGTACTCACCTAGATGTAGTCTCCTAGATGTACTCACCTAGGTGTAGTCCCCTAGATGTAATCACTTAGATGTACTCACCTAGATGCGCTTGCAGGGTCGAGCTAGGCTTCTAGCCCAGCCTTCCCAACGTTCTTAGGTTAATGAAATGATTCATTTCCCACGCTTTTATCATATTTACATTTAAATCTTTGAATCGAACTAGCTTCATCGGCTTCTATGTTTAACCTGTTCCACTTACTGACAGCTCTGACACTGATAAAGATCTTTCTGACGTCCCTGTGACTCATTTGCTTCTCGAGTTTCCGTCACTGACCCCTCGTTATGCTGCTCCCTAACTTTAAACTATGCTCCTTTGTCTACCTTATAAATTTTCCTTAGAATCTTCTATGTTGTTATCATGTCCCCTTATTTCTCTTTTCTTTCAGTGTGTGTGTGTACTGAACTAATTCTACCCACCTAATTGTGCTTGCGCGGGTTGAGCTTCGGCTCTTTGGTCCCGCCTCCCTGCTGTTAATCAAATAGTGTACAAATTCCTGAGCCTATTGGGCTCTATCATATCTACATTTGAAACTGTGTATGGAGTCTGTGTCCACAACATCACTTTCTAGTGCATTTTATTTGTTAACTACTCTGACACTTAAATATTTCTTACTAATGTCCCTGTGTGCCATTTGGATACTCAGTTTCCACCTGTGTCCCCTTGTTTGTGTACCCCCCCCTGTGTTAAATAAACTGTCGTTATCTACCCTATCGATTCCTCTGAGATTCTTGTATGTGGTGATCATATCTCCCCTAACTGTTCTGTCTTCCATCGACGTGAGATTTAATTCCCCTGTAGTCTCTCTTTGTACCCCTCTGCTCGGGTGCTAATCTGGTGGCATACTTTTGTACCTTCTCTAATTTAGTCATGTACTTGACTAGATATGGACTCCAAGCTGGAGCTGCATAATCCAGGATTGGCCTCACATATGTGGAATATAAAGGTTTGAAAGATTCCTTACACAACTTTCTAATAGGAACTCTTATGTTGGCCAAAGGGGGCATATCCTGCTGATAATATCCTCTTGATGTGGGCTTCAGGTGTTTGGATTAATTCCAACCTCTAGGTCATTCTCCCAAATGGTACCGTGCATCTGGCCTCCTGCTTCTTTCACGTATTTTCATTAATTTACATTTGTTTGAGTTAAACTCCAGCAGCCATTTGTTGTACCATTTCTTCAGTTTGTCCAGATCATCTTGTAGTTTCTTGCTTTCCTCCCCTGTGTAAATCCTTCTCATAATTGAGTCTATCGTGAGCAAACGTTGAGAGGAATGAGTCTATAACCTCTGGAATATCATTTATGTGTATCAGAAACAGGGAAGGTTTAAGGTTTATGAAGACCTCGACTAGAGCTTTCAGGATGTCTTCACAAAAGAGAAAGGACAGGACCCTTAACTATGAGAAGTGGAGAGAAACGAGGCAGCTTTGCAAAATTGTCACATTATCATAGATTAGTTTAGGCGCTGAATCTGGACGTGAGGAAATGCTGCTGGACCTGACAGAATTTCACCATAGATACTAAAAGAGGGTGCAGAAGCAATTTGCTTGCCACTCTCCATGGTGTGTAATAAGTCAATTGAAACAAGAAACCTACCGAAAAAATGGAAAACAGCATATGTATTCCCAATATGCAATTAGGGTGACAGGTAAGAACCACTGAAATACAGGCCAGTGTTCCTAACTTGCATATCATGCAAGGTGATAGAAAGGATTGTGGGAAAAAATCTAGAAGCACATCTTGGAAGAAGAAGCTTTTAAGCACACCACCAACATGGATTCATGGATGGCAAATCCTGGTTCACAGGTTTAATAAAATTCTTTGACTAGGTACATTTTTTTTTAGCAAGAATGAGAACGGTGGGCAGACTGCATTTTATTGGACCGTCAGAACCCCTTTAACACAGTACCCCTTAAGAAGCTGGTGCATAAGATGGAGAAACAGGTAGGAGTAACAGGTCAGGTGCTCAAGAGGACATGGGAGTACCTAACCAAGAGAAAGCAGAGAGTTACTATGAGGAGGTGAGAGTTCAGAATGGCGAGATGTTACTAGCCGATTCCCCATGAGTTCTGTACTTAATGTCATTGTCTGTGTACTTGTCCTCCACCTTTCTCAGTTTCTTCACCTGTTTTTCACTGCTGTCTTCCTCATGATGTGCTGTGGAGACGTTTTGGCTTTATATGCTATATATTTTCCATACCGTCTCTCTGCCTCGAACCTCACTGAGGTACGTGTATATGGCTCTGTGCTCTCTGGAGTTCTGTTATTTCAGTAGTTCGTCAATGCCTTTGTTTTTACTTGACTTCCTTCCTTACATGCCCGATTGAACCATGGATTCTTACTTTGCCTTTTACTTTTTTACCTTTTTTGCTCGGATAAACTTGTCTGCTGACTTTTGACACCTTTGGATGATGAAATATATTTTGTTTTGTACAAGGTGAGTTCTGTTTCTCATGATATTTCAATTATGAATATTCTCATCTGATCATCTGTTTCCCTTCCGAAATGCCAGCTGAAATATTTTGTGATTTTTTGTGTGAGGTCGCGTAATAGCGCATAAAGGTTTAGGATGAGACAATACAAAAATGAATTTTTTATAATAATTCAGATTCCTATTGCAAAAATTATTCGTTGGGGTAAGCTTGGCACAGTTTCAAGTTGCACCCTTCTCTATGATGTCAGTCCT
>WNGS01167904.1:39838-63052 GCA_020271785.1 Procambarus virginalis | reverse complement strand
TTAATTCCTGCAGTCGCTCCTCGTAGCTCATACCTCTCAGCTCGGTACTAGTCTGGTGGCAAACCTTTGAACCTTTTCCAGTTTAGTCTTATGCTTGACTAGATAGGGACTCCATGCTGGAGCCGCATACTCCAGGATTGGTCTGACATATGTGGTATATAATGTTCTGAAAGATTCCTTACACAAGTTTCTAAAGGCCGTTCTTATGTTAGCCAACCTGGCATATGCTGCTGATGTTATCCTCTTGATATGAGCTTCAGGGACAGGTCTGGCGTGATATCAACCCCAGGTCTTTCTCTCTCTCTGACTCTTGAAGTATTTCATCTCCCAAATGATACCTTGTATCTGGTCTCCTGCTTCCTACCCCTATCTTCATTACATTACATTTGCTTGGGTTAAACTCTAACAGCCATTTGTTCGACCATTCCTGCAGCTTGTCCAGGTCTTCTTGAAGTCTCAAGCTGTCCTCCTCTGTCTTAATCCTTCTCATAATTTGGCGTCGTCAGCAAACATTGAGAGGAATGAGTCTATACCCTCTGGGAGATCATTTACGTATATCAGAAACAGGATAGGTCCAAGTACAGAGCCCTGTGGGACTCCACTGGTGACTTCACGCCAGTCTGAGGTCTCACCCCTCACTGTAACTCTCTGCTTCCTATTGCTTAGGTACTCCCTTATCCACTGGAGCGCCCTACCTGTTACTCCTGCCTGTTTCTCCAGCTTATGCATCAACCTTTTATGGGGTACTGTGTCAAAGGCTTTCCGACAGTCCAAAAAAATGCAGTCCGCCCACCCTTCTCTTTCTTGCTTAATTCTTGTCACCTGATCGTAGAATTCTATCAAGCCTGTAAGGCAAGATTTACCCTCCCTGAACCCATGTTGATGGGTTGTCACGAAGTCTCTTCTCTCCAGATGTGTTACTAGGTTTTTTCTCACAATCTTCTCCATCACCTTGCATGGTATACAAGTTAAGGACACTGGCCTGTAGTTCAGTGCCTCTTGTCTGTCACCCTTTTTGTATATTGGTACTACATTAGCAGTCTTCCATATTTCTGGTAGGTCCCCCGTTTCCAGTGACTTACTATACACTATGGAGAGTGGTAAGCAAAGTGCTCCTGCACACTCTTTCAATACCCATGGCGAGATTCCATCCGGCCCAACAGCTTTTCTCACATCCAGCTCCAATAGGTGCTTTTTGACCTCATCTCTTGTAATTTCGAACCTATCCAAGGTCACCTGGTTTGCTGCCACCTCTCCCAGCGCCGTGATATCTCCCTGTTCTATTGTAAAGACCTCCTGGAACCTTTTGTTGAGTTCTTCACACACCTCTTTGTCATTCTCTGTGTACCTGTCCTCGCCCACCCTAAGTTTAATCACCTGTTCCTTCACTGTTGTCTTCCTCCTGATGTGACTGTGTAGTAGCTTTGGTTCAGTCTTGGCTTTGTTAGCTATATCATTTTCATACCTTTTCTCAGCTGCTCTTCTCACACTGACATACTCGTTCCTGGTTCTCTGGTATCTCTCTCTACTTTCTGGTGTTCTGTTATTACGAAAGTTCCTCCATGCCCTTTTGTTCAGCTCCTTTGCTTTCATACATTCCCTATTAAACCACGGATTCTTCCTTTGCTTCTCTGTTTTTTCCTGTTGGGCTGGGACAAACCTGCTTACAGCCTCCTGACATTTTTGGGTGACATAGTCCATCATGTCTTGTACGGACTTGGTTCCGAGTTCTGTGTCCCAATGTATATCCCATAGGAATTTATTCATCTCCTCATAGTTTCCCTTTCTGTACGCCAGCCCTTTGGTTCCCAGTTCTTTTTTGGGGGTGATAATTCCTAGC
Organism: Procambarus virginalis; assembly: GCA_020271785.1. Lineage (NCBI taxonomy): Eukaryota > Metazoa > Arthropoda > Malacostraca > Decapoda > Cambaridae > Procambarus > Procambarus virginalis. The sequence goes on along the minus strand of WNGS01167904.1, from coordinate 61,212 downwards.
TCAACCAGGTACTCAAAGCTCAATACACTATGATCACTCATTCCCAAGGGGGCTTCCAACTTAACTTCCCTTATATCCGACTCATTTAGGGTAAATATCAAATCAAGCAAGGCTGGTTCATCCCCTCCTCTCATTCTTGTCGGTCCCTTGACGTGTTGACTTAGAAAGTTTCTTGTTGCCACATCCAGCAGCTTAGCTCTCCATGTGTCTGGGCCTCCGTGTGGGTCTCTGTTCCCCCAATCTATCTTCCCATGGTTGAAGTCTCCCATGATTAGAAGTCTGGATCCGTTCCTGCTAGCCACAGAAGCTGCTCTCTCTATTATATTGATGGTGGCCATGTTGTTTCTATCATATTCCTGTCTGGGTCTTCTGTCATTCGGTGGGGGGTTATATATGACTACTATTATAATTTTCTGTCCTCCAGTTGCAATGGTGCCTGATATGTAGTCCCTGAAACCTTCACAGTTCTGAATTACCATCTCTTCGAAACTCCAACCTTCTCTTAGTAGCAAAGCCACACCACCTCCTCCTCTCCCTTCTCTCTCTTTCCTCACTACATAGTAGCCCTGTGGAAACACTGCATTTGTTATGATTTTCGTTAGCTTTGTTTCTGTGAGTGCTATTATGTCTGGGTTTTCTTCTAGTGCCCACTCTCCAAGTTCACTAGTTTTATTTGTAATCCCATCTATGTTAGTGTACATCGCCTTGAAGCTCACTTTCTTCTGTTCATTTACATATCCCTTTCTTGGCGAGTATTCTACTGGTGTGGGAAGCTGTTCCGTGGGTGAGAGGATCTGTGAGGTGGTTTGCAGGGTCGCAGAGGGTTTTGGGTGGGGGGTGGGGGTTTAAGGGAAGGGGGAACGGGTAGGGTGTGGGTTAAGGAGATAGGGGGGACATGGAGGATACGGGTGAGGGGGGAGGAGGAATAGGGAGGGTATGGGATGAAGGGGGAAGGGGGACTGGGGGGAAAGGTGGGAGGGGGACATGATGGGAATGGGGATGGGTTGTCGGGGTCAGAATGGGGTGGGGGGGGAGGGAGGGTTGGGTGGGGCAGGTAGGGTGAGGAGAAGGAAGGGTTTCTATGCAGAGGGGGTTGGTGGTGTTGCCCCCCCCCCTCTGGTGTTGCTGGGATGCTGGTTTTGGGTTCCCCTCTTGTCTCTGGGACTGCTGTGTTGGGGCTGTGATTTCCTGGTTTGCTCCTCTCTCCCTGCGCTTCCTCCTTGCCTCTGCTGCCCTGGCTCTCTCCTCCTTCGTCCTGTCCCTCTGCAGGAATACTTGTTTGTATCCCTCCACATGTTGGAGACGACTCTTCTTTTCTAGAATATCCTCCTTTGTGGTTTCGTTTGCAAACACCACCTTTATAAGTCGGTTTCTGTCCCTGTTGTACCAGCCCAACCTGAAAACCTTCTCAATGTTGTGTGCAGCCTCTTCCATCTGTAACCCCTTCAGTAGCCCATGTACTGCCTCTCTATCCTTGCCATTCCATTCTTGCCTGTTGGATCCTTCCTGTTCTTTGATGCCTACAACTACCACTGATCTCTTTCTCTCCAGCAGTTAGTGGTGCACCTTGCTGCTTCCTGTGAGGTAGCAGCTTGCATGGCTACCTCCCTCACTGTGCCATTGCTTCTGAGCTCTTTTTCAATATGTCCGCAAATGCGTCAGGTACCTAAGTGCCATGGCATGTCATTTCGGCAACAGACTTCAACCTGCTAAGTGCAATATCATGAAATTTGGGCAATAGACTTCAACCTGCTAAGTGCAATGTTATGATATTTTGGCAATATACTTCAACCTGCTAAGTGCAATGTTATTACATTTGGTAACAGACTTCAACCTGCTATGTGCAATGGCATGTCATTTTGGCACAGACTTCAAACTGCTAAGTGCAATGTTATTACATTTCGGTAACAGACTTCAACCTGCTAAGTGCAATGGCATGTCATTTCGGTAACAGACTTCAACCTGCTAAGTGCAATGGCATGATATTTCGGTAATAGACTTCAGCTTGCTAAGTGCAATGGCATGTCATTTCGGCAGCAGACTTCAACCTGCCAAGTGCAATGTCATGATATTTTGGCAATAGACTTCAACCTGCTAAGTGCAATGTTATTAGATTTCGGTAATAGACTTCAACATTCTAAGTGCAATGTCATGAAATATTGGCAACAGACTTCAACCTGCTAAGTGCAATGGCATGTCATTTCAGCAACAGACTTCAACTTGCTAAGTGCAATGTCATGACATTTTGGCAATAGACTTCAACCTGCAAAGTGCAATGTTATTACATTTCGGTAACAGAATTGAACCTGCTAAGTCCAATGTTATTACATTTCGGTAACAGACTTCAACATGCTAAGTGCAATAGTTAGTTTAGTTTAGTTCATTTATTATGCACCCCATACCCATCTTGTGGGTGGTAGTGGAAAGGGTTACTGAGGCACATAATAGGCTCAGGGACTGAATCCCACAGTTGATTTTGCTAAGCAAGTTACAATCTTGATGAGCTAGTTACAAAATTCAGTATAAGTCGTCACATCAGCAATGGGTTCGAGATCGACCACAAGTACAGTTTCTAAATTTAGCAACTACAAACAAAATACAAATACAATTATTTATTCAGTTAAGTACATACATACAAGGTGAAATACAAAAGTTGATGGATTCATAGACAGAGCTAGTACATACAATGCCTAAAGCCACTATTACGCAAAGCGTTTCGGGCAGGAAACTGACATATGTGGAGAGCTAGTGTCACAATTGATATGTTTGTCCTGCACACCGCCCCCCATCCAGTGGGCAGCAGTGGATAGGTTACAATCACTCTTAGTTACTACCTACAGTTAGCAAATTGGGGATATTTGGCTAAAATTTCTGGTAGCAGATCATTTTGAATGAAATATTTTCACATCATTGGTACATTGGTTATAGAATTGTCTCTGAATTCAGGTATCTTCTCGCACTTCTCGGGTGTGGAAATAATTTTGTTGACACTGTTTACATTTGGTCAGGTCTACATCGGCAGAAAATGAAAATTCCCAAAGATACTTGTAACCGAGTCTAAGTCGAGCAGTAGTACCATCTAGAAGTCTGCTGATTTCATTGGATGAACCATAGATATGTGGCTCCTCTTGCATGATAGTATGATGATAGATGGAATTACTGGTGTCGATTTCACTTTGCCTCAGATCTACAAGATCTTGTTGAAGTTCTCGATGTACTGCTGCTCTCAGCTGCTTTGGCTAACTTATCAGCTCTATCATGCATTCGGAGGCCAACATGAGATGGAGACCACATGAAATGAACTCTGTTACCATCCTTAATAATTTTGTTGTATTCGTGTCTAGCTTCGGACACGAGCATGTTACAGTTATGTCTTAAAGAGCTGTGAGCAATTAAGGATGATAACGAGTCACTTACAATTAATGTATCAAGTTTGAGGACTTGTACACATTTCATGTTTCCTCCAGTTACTGGAGGCCCTGTTCTTGCTCAGAATAGAAGGATTTGGTGCGTTATACTGATTCTGATCTTCATTTATTCGGCCTTGCCGAGGAGTGTACCACTGGCTTTTTTTCCGAGGGTCTGGTCGATTGTGGTCTTGAACTTGTGACTTTGGGTTGCTGGATTAATCCGAAAGCTAGTATTCTTTTTACCCTTTCCGGACATCGTTTGTTCCAGGCGTGATGTGTATCCCTGCAGTTTGGGCATTTTGCTTCCGTTTGTTTGCCTTCTTTATGAAGATTCTTGCATATGTCGGTGTTGTGGAGCTCGCTGCATACTCCACATCGTTCCGGCCTCTGCAGCCATCTTTATGGTGGCCGAAGCACTGACATCTGTAACAGCGCATGGGTTCTGGATTTGCCTTAGGCGGAATTGACCATAGATCCCAACACTCAGAGTGTTGATGCGAGGTCCTTTTATTGTTACGAGGACCTGTCTTGTTTCTATATTGTTGTGCTTGCATCTTTCCGCAGTTGTGGCATTTGGGCATTCTAAGAGTCTGTTTGCATGAACTTCGACCTGGAAATTTTTTTACTATCATTTTGGTGATTTTTTCTTCTGGTTTCAGTTCAACTAGGTGTTCTGTATTCCTGAGGTTTGTGATTATATCCGGATTAGCGGTGGATATGTTATATCTGCCTCTGATGTCAGGTATGGCTCTGAGATCTGATCCTTGATTATCTTTTTCCAGTGCGGCAATGTAAGCATAAGTGGGACCATCTACTGGTATTTTGGTTTTGAAGATGGTCCTTGGCACTGGTTTGGGTGCTGCTCTTGAGTTCTGGTTGGCTTCTAAATTGGTTTCTTTGGGCGTTTCTTCGGTTCTTCTTCGTTTGTTTGCCTTTCCGTTGCCTACAAGTTGCCACGGTGGTTCGTTAAGGGTTGGGTCATCTTCAGCAATTTTCCTTGCTTCTAGATCACTGTGTCCTTCTGACGTTAATAATTCCAGAAGGATGGTTAGGAAAGTCATATCCTGAGGAGACATGGCTACACTGTACTAAAAGAGTAACTGAGGGAGTGACTGTAACTGTGTACTGCTACACTCAGCGACTGTGTCTGTAGGGACCCGGTTATATGACTTGTACAAGTCCGCGGGGGTATAGTGGTAGAGGACGCGACTGGTAATGCCAGGCTTGGGCCCACCTATAGTCCTAGTGGATTTTCTCACATAATTAGTGTTATTATCTACTTTTTATCTATAGTTACTTTAGGATAAGGCTTCTTCATTGAGTTTGGTTACATTAATACTGCGTATTATTGAAGACGATGAGTCACAAGAAGAACAGAAGAATGAAGGTAACTGCAGAAGGTTTATTAACCCATACGAGGCAGCTCCTAATAATAACCACCCAATCCCACTCAGATACATGTCCAATTCACGCTTGAAACAATCAAGGGACCCCACCTCCACAACGATACATAGTAATTGGTTCCACAAATCAACAACCCTGTTACCGAACCAGTATTTACCCAGGTCTTTCCTAAATCTAAACTTATCCAATTTATACCCATTGTTTCGTGTTCTGTCTTGCTAAAGAACAACACCAGGTGTCTTGTTACTAAAGCTTCGATTAATAAATCCCAGTGTCCTGTTTGCCTTATTACGAACATTCATGCATTGATCTTTTGGTTTTAAATTCTTACTAATCATAACTCCCAGATCCCTTTCGCAATCCAGCTTCGCAATCTCAACCCCATCTGGCTCGTATCTTGTAACGCTATCATCATTACCCAGCCTCAAAACCTTACACTTGTCAGCATTAAACGGCATCTGCCAATCTTTTGACCATTTCAAAACCCTATTTAGATAGGTTGAAGTGATAGTGAGTCTTTTTCCGGGTTTATTTCACTCCCGACTTTTGTATCATCAGCAAATTTGCAAATGTTAGGCTAATTGACTGATATTTGACGCAAGTTATCTATCTCCTTCCTTTAAAAAAACTAATATCTTCTTCGTGCTATTTTTCAAGCTACGTGTTTAAAACCTTATATATAATAAAAAAAATATTTCAAACATGTCACCCATTATCTACAGCGTAAATCATTTAATGACATTGACATTGACATAAATTGACATAAATCATGACATTGTACTTAGCAGGTTGAAGTCTGTTGCCGAAATGACATGCCATTGCACTTAGCAGGTTGAAGTCTGTTACCGAAATGTAATAACATTGCACTTAGCAGGTTGAAGTCTGTTGCCAAATTGACATGCCATTGCACATAGCAGGTTGAAGTCTGTTACCGAAATGTAATAACATTGCACTTAGCAGGTTGAAATCTATTGCCAAAATATCATACCATTGCACTTAGCAGGTTGAAATCTATTACCAAAATGTCATGACATTGCACTTAGCAAATTGAAGTCTGTTGCCGAAATGACATGCCATTGCACTTAGCAGGTTGAAGTCTGTTACCGAAATGTAATAATATTGCACTTAGCACGTTGAAGTCTATTGCCAAAATGTCATACCATTGCACTTAACAGGTTGAAGCCTATTGCCAAAATGTCATGACATTGTACTTAGCAGGTTGAAGTCTGTTGCCGAAATGACATGCCATTGCACTTAGCAGGTTGAAGTCTGTTACCGAAATGTAATAACATTGCACTTAGCAGGTTGAAGTCTGTTGCCAAATGACATGCCATTGCACTTAGCAGGTTGAAGTCTGTTACCGAAATGTAATAACATTGCACTTAGCAGGTTGAAATCTATTGCCAAAATATCATAACATTGCACTTAGCAGGTTGAAGTCAGTTGCCGAAATGTAATGACATTGCACTTAGCAGGTTGAAGTCTGTTGCCGAAATGTAATAACATTGCACTTAGCAGGTTGAAGTCTGTTACCGAAATGTAATAACATTGCACTTAGCAGGTTGAAGTCTGCTGCCGAAATGTAATAATATTGCACTTAGCACGTTGAAGTCTATTGCCAAAATGTCATACCATTGCACTTAGCAGGTTGAAGTCTATTGCCAAAGTGTCATGACATTGTACTTAGCAGGTTGAAGTCTGTTGCCGAAATGTAATAACATTGCACTTAGCAGGTTGAAGTCTGTTACCGAAATGTAATAACATTGCACTTAGCAGGTTGAAGTCTATTGCCAAAATATCATAACATTGCACTTAGCAGGTTGAAGTCTATTGGCCAAATTTCATGATATTGCACTTAGCAGGTTGAAGTCTGTTGCCGAAATGACATGCCATTGCACTTAGCAGGTTGAAGTCTGTTACCGAAATGTAATAATATTGCACTTAGGAGGTTGAAGTCTATTGCCAAAATTTCATAACATTGCACTTAGCAGGTTGAAGTCAGTTGCCGAAATGTAATGACATTGCACTTAGCAGGTTGAAGTCTGTTGCCGAAATGTAATAACATTGCACTTAGCAGGTTGAAGTCTGTTACCGAAATGTAATAACATTGCACTTAGCAGGTTGAAGTCTGTTGCCAAATTGACATGCCATTGCACTTAGCAGGTTGAAGTCTGTTATCGAAATGTAATAAAATTGCACTTAGCAGGTTTAAGTCTATTGCCAAAATGCCACACTGTTGCCTCCCTATCCCTCGCCGTTGGGTCGCTCCACTGTTCAGTCAGCGGTTGCCCTTCATGACCGGTTACATTAATACCAGCAGCAGTCACATCAGCAGACGGAGCGGCTGCAAGAGCAGCTCCAACATGAGAAAAAATCCACCAGCGACATTGCAGTGATGGTCACGTGTATGAGGGGACTTGGAAGCAATGACTACCAACCCTCCCCTTCCGCCCCTGAACCCTCCAAACATGTGTTCACTTGCTCGTCAGGGGAAACTTCTAGTAATCTTGAAACCTTGTGTAGTGGAGCCCTTCCACGCAGGTTAACTGCCAACGCTGTGTTACAGTATGTTCAAAACGATTCTATAGATAAAAATGACAGACAAATTGTATTAGACAGTTGGAGACAAATGTGTGACATTGGTAATAAACTAAGAAATGTTTCTGGACTTATACAGTATTGAAATAGATAATATATATTAAGTGGACTAATAATGTATGGTCCTGTTGTATTCAGACTCTGTCGTCAGTATAAAGAGAGGCTTCGAGCTCTCAAGGCTGTTGCAGGTTGGTTAGTTAGCCTGTTACTCAGGCTATGGTGCCAATGTCAGGATTGTCAAAATGATGTACCTTGCATACATCAGTTCTTTAGTGGATTATGCTGCACCTCTGCTTGTTTTGATGCCTGAAAGAAAGCTTAGAGGGCTCGAAAATTTGCAGAACGAAGCCTTGAGCATAATCCTTGGGTGCCCTCGTACCCCAAAGATACTTAATATGAGAAAGGAACTTAATATTCTGAGCGTTGTTGATCGTGTTACTGAAATTAACTGTCAAATTGGTATAAAAATGCTTAGGCTAACTCATCCTAACCCTTGCACAGAAGCCCTCCAGAATTTCTTTATTGAAGATCAGCATTGTTCCAAATGGATAACTAAAACTGGAACTCAACCCAGAATGTATCAGGTTCACAATTTGTACCAAGAGAAACAAGAACGGCACTTTCCTGCACCGTGGGAGATTACACCCTTTCCAATTTTAATCCCTCCCTTTCCACCCAAGAAGCAAATTAGAGATCAGCCCAAGCTTCGTCTTGAGGCAATGCTCAACGCCTTAAGCAATATTGATGCTCTGTCCACAGAGTATTCTCTCTCTCAAATCATATACACTGATGGTTCCCTACACCGCACCACGGGTGCAGTTGTCCTGCCAACGGGCGATGACTTGTACTTTGAGTGGGGAGTCCGTATAAACAACTGGGCCTCTACCCTTCAGACCGAACAATTTGCCTTTATCCTTGCCCTGAAATGTGTACAAGTCTCCAAACTTGATACATTAATTGTAAGTGACTCGTTATCATCCTTAATTGCTCTCAAATTTTTTAAGACATAACTGTAACATGCTCGTGTCCGAAGCTAGACACAAATACAACAAAATTATTAAGGATGGTAACAGAGTTCATTTCATGTGGTTTCCATCTCATGTTGGCCTCCGATTGCATGATAGAGCTGATAAGTTAGCCAAGGAATCTGCCTTTAAAGGAGATGTTGAGTGTAACCTTGGATTGTCAATGAGCAATCTGAGGGCAGCAGTACACCGAGAATTCAACAAGATCTTGTAGATCTGAGGCAAAGTGAAATCGACACCAGTAATTCCATCTATCATCATACTATCATGCAAGAGGAGCCACACATCTATGGTTCATCCAATGAAATCAGCAGACTTCTAGATGTTACTACTGCTCGGCTTAGACTCCGTTACAAGTATCTTTGGGAATTTTCATTTTCTGCCGATGTAGAGCTGACCAAATGTAAACTGTGTCAACAAAATTATTCGCACACCCTCCGTCACTATGTGATGGAGTGCGAAAAGATACGTGAATTCAGAGACAATTCTATAACCAATGTACCAACGATGTGAAAATATTTCATTCAAAATGATCTGCTACCAGAAATTTTAGCCAAATATCCCCAATTTGCTAACTGTAGGTAGTAACTAAGAGTGATTGTAACCTATCCACTGCTGCCCACTGGATGGGGGGCGGTGTGCAGGACAAACATATCAATTGTGACACTAGCTCTCCACATATGTCAGTTTCCTGCCCGAAACGCTTTGCGTAATAGTGGCTTTAGGCATTGTATGTACTAGCTCTATCTATGAATCCATCAACTTTTGTATTTCACCTTGTATGTATGTACTTAACTGAATAAATAATTGTATTTGTATTTTGTTTGTAGTTGCTAAATTTAGAAACTGTACTTGTGGTCGATCTCGAACCCATTGCTGATGTGACGACTTATACTGAATTTTGTAACTAGCTCATCAAGATTGTAACTTGCCTTAGCTAAATGAACTGTGGGGTTCAGTCCCTGAGCCCATTATGTGCCTCAGTAACCCTTTCCACTACCACCCACAAGATGGGTATGGGTGCATAATAAATGAAATAAACTAACTAAACTAACTATTGCCCTTAGCATGTTGAAGTCTGTTACCGAAATGTAATAACATTGGACTTAGCAGGTTGAATTCTGTTACCGAAATGTAATAACATTGCACTTTGCAGTTGAAGTCTATTGCCAAAATGTCATGACATTGCACTTAGCAAGTTGAAGTCTGTTGCTGAAATGACATGCCATTGCACTTAGCAGGTTGAAGTCTGTTGACCAAAATTTCATGACATTGCACTTAGAATGTTGAAGTCATTACCGAAATGTATAACATGCACTTAGCAGGTTGAAGTCTATTGCCAAAATATCATGCTCATGACATTGCACTTTGCAAATTGAAGTCTGTTGCCGAAATGACATNCCACGATGTGAAAATATTTCATTCAAAATGATCTGCTACCAGAAATTTTAGCCAAATATCCCAATTTGCTAACTGTAGGTAGTAACTAAGAGTGATTGTAACCTATCCACTGCTGCCCACTGGATGGGGGGCGGTGTGCAGGACAAACATATCAATTGTGACACTAGCTCTCCACATATGTCAGTTTCCTGCCCGAAACGCTTTGCGTAATAGTGGTTTAGGCATTGTATGTACTAGCTCTATCTATGAATCCATCAACTTTTGTATTTCACCTTGTATGTATGTACTTAACTGAATAAATAATTGTATTTGTATTTTGTTTGTAGTTGCTAAATTTAGAAACTGTACTTGTGGTCGATCTCGAACCCATTGCTGATGTGACGACTTATACTGAATTTTGTAACTAGCTCATCAAGATTGTAACTTGCTTAGCTAAATGAACTGTAGGGTTCAGTCCCTGAGCCCATTATGTGCCTCAGTAACCCTTTCCACTACCACCCACAAGATGGGTATGGGGTGCATAATAAATGAACTAAACTAACTATTGCACTTAGCATGTTGAAGTCTGTTACCGAAATGTAATAACATTGGACTTAGCAGGTTGAATTTTGTTACCGAAATGTAATAACATTGCACTTTGCAGGTTGAAGTCTATTGCCAAAATGTCATGACATTGCACTTAGCAAGTTGAAGTCTGTTGCTGAAATGACATGCCATTGCACTTAGCAGGTTGAAGTCTGTTGCCAAAATTTCATGACATTGCACTTAGAATGTTGAAGTCTATTACCGAAATGTAATAACATTGCACTTAGCAGGTTGAAGTCTATTGCCAAAATATCATGACATTGCACTTGGCAGGTTGAAGTCTGTTGCCAAAATTTCATGACATTGCACTTAGAAGTTGAAGTCTATTGCCGAAATGTCATACCATTGCACTTAACAGGTTGAAGCCTATTGCCAAAATGTCATGACATTGTACTTAGCAGGTTGAAGTCTGTTGCCGAAATGACATGCCATTGCACTTAGCACGTTGAAGTCTGTTACCGAAATGTAATAACATTGCACTTAGCAGGTTGAAGTCTGTTGCCAAATTGACATGCCATTGCACATAGCAGGTTGAAGTCTGTTACCGAAATGTAATAACATTGCACTTAGCAGGTTGAAGTCTATTGCCAAAATATCATAACATTGCACTTAGCAGGTTGAAGTCTATTGCCCAAATTTCATGATATTGCACTTAGCAGGTTGAAGTCTGTTGCCGAAATGACATGCCATTGCACTTAGCAGGTTGAAGTCTGAAATGTAATAACATTGCACTTAGCAGGTTGAAGTCTATTGCCAAAATATCATAACATTGCACTTAGCAGGTTGAAGTCTATTGGCCAAATTTCATGATATTGCACTTAGCAGGTTGAAGTCTGTTGCCGAAATAACATGCCATTGCACTTAGCAGGTTGAAGTCTGTTACCGAAATGTAATAACATTGCACTTAGCAGGTTGAAGTCTATTGCCAAATTTCATAACATTGCACTTAGCAGGTTGAAGTCAGTTGCCGAAATGTAATGACATTGCACTTAGCAGGTTGAAGTCTGTTGCCGAAATGTAATAACATTGCACTTAGCAGGTTGAAGTCTGTTACCGAAATGTAATAACATTGCACTTAGCAGGTTGAAGTCTGTTGCCAAATTGACATGCCATTGCACTTAGCAGGTTGAAGTCTGTTACCGAAATGTAATAACATTGCACTTTGCAGGTTGAAGTCTATTGCCAAAATGTCATGACATTGCACTTAGCAAGTTGAAGTCTGTTGCTGAAATGACATGCCATTGCACTTAGCAGGTTGAAGTCTGTTGCCAAATTTCATGACATTGCACTTAGAATGTTGAAGTCTATTACCGAAATGTAATAACATTGCACTTAGCAGGTTGAAGTCTATTGCCAAAATATCATGACATTGCACTTAGCAGGTTGAAGTCTGTTGCCGAAATGACATGCCATTGCACTTAGCAGGTTGAAGTCTATTACCGAAATGTAATAACATTGCACTTAGCAGGTTGAAGTCTATTGCCAAATGTCATGACATTGCACTTAGCAGGTTGAAGTCTGTTGCCGAAATGACATAACATTGCACTTAGCAGGTTGAAGTCTGTTACCGAAATGTAATAACATTGCACTTAGCAGGTTGAAGTCTGTTGCCAAATGTAATAACATTGCACTTAGCAGGTTGAAGTCTATTGCCAAATGTCATAACATTGCACTTAGCAGGTTGAAGTCTATTGCCAAATGTCATGACATTGCACTTAGCAGGTTGAAGTCTGTTGCCGAAATGAATGCCATTGCACTTAGCAGGTTGAAGTCTTTACCGAAATGTAATAACATTGCACTTAGCAGGTTGAAGTCTATTGCCAAAATGTCATAACATTGCACTTAGCAGGTTGAAGTCTATTGCCAAATGTCATGACATTGCACTTAGCAGGTTGAAGTCTGTTGCCGAAATGACATGCCATTGCACTTAGCAGGTTGAAGTCTGTTACCGAAATGTAATAACATTGCACTTAGCAGGTTGAAGTCTGTTGCCAAATGTCATAACATTGCACTTAGCAGGTTGAAGTCTGTTGCCGAAATGTAATGACATTGCACTTAGCAGGTTGAAGTCTGTTACCGAAATGTAATAAAATTGCACTTAGCAGGTTGAAGTCTCTTGCCAAAATATCATGACATTGCACTTAGCAGGTTGAAGTCTGTTGCCGAATTGACATGCCATTGCACTTAGCAAGTTGAAGTCTGTTGCCGAAATGTAATAACATTGCACTTAGCAGGTTTAAGTCTATTGCCAAAATGCCACACTGTTGCCTCCCTATCCCTCGCCGTTGGGTCGCTCCACTGTTCAGTCAGCGGTTGCCCTTCATGACCGGTTACATTAATACCAGCAGCAGTCACATCAGCAGACGGAGCGGCTGCAAGAGCAGCTCCAACATGAGAAAAAATCCACCAGCGACATTGCAGTGATGGTCACGTGTATGAGGGGACTTGGAAGCAATGACTACCAACCCTCCCCTTCCGCCCCTGAACCCTCCAAACATGTGTTCACTTGCTCGTCAGGGGAAACTTCTAGTAATCTTGAAACCTTGTGTAGTGGAGCCCTTCCACGCAGGTTAACTGCCAACGCTGTGTTACAGTATGTTCAAAACGATTCTATAGATAAAAATGACAGACAAATTGTATTAGACAGTTGGAGACAAATGTGTGACATTGGTAATAAACTAAGAAATGTTTCTGGACTTATACAGTATTGAAATAGATAATATATATTAAGTGGACTAATAATGTATGGTCCTGTTGTATTCAGACTCTGTCGTCAGTATAAAGAGAGGCTTCGAGCTCTCAAGGCTGTTGCAGGTTGGTTAGTTAGCCTGTTACTCAGGCTATGGTGCCAATGTCAGGATTGTCAAAATGATGTACCTTGCATACATCAGTTCTTTAGTGGATTATGCTGCACCTCTGCTTGTTTTGATGCCTGAAAGAAAGCTTAGAGGGCTCGAAAATTTGCAGAACGAAGCCTTGAGCATAATCCTTGGGTGCCCTCGTACCCCAAAGATACTTAATATGAGAAAGGAACTTAATATTCTGAGCGTTGTTGATCGTGTTACTGAAATTAACTGTCAAATTGGTATAAAAATGCTTAGGCTAACTCATCCTAACCCTTGCACAGAAGCCCTCCAGAATTTCTTTATTGAAGATCAGCATTGTTCCAAATGGATAACTAAAACTGGAACTCAACCCAGAATGTATCAGGTTCACAATTTGTACCAAGAGAAACAAGAACGGCACTTTCCTGCACCGTGGGAGATTACACCCTTTCCAATTTTAATCCCTCCCTTTCCACCCAAGAAGCAAATTAGAGATCAGCCCAAGCTTCGTCTTGAGGCAATGCTCAACGCCTTAAGCAATATTGATGCTCTGTCCACAGAGTATTCTCTCTCTCAAATCATATACACTGATGGTTCCCTACACCGCACCACGGGTGCAGTTGTCCTGCCAACGGGCGATGACTTGTACTTTGAGTGGGGAGTCCGTATAAACAACTGGGCCTCTACCCTTCAGACCGAACAATTTGCCTTTATCCTTGCCCTGAAATGTGTACAAGTCTCCAAACTTGATACATTAATTGTAAGTGACTCGTTATCATCCTTAATTGCTCTCAATTTTTTAAGACATAACTGTAACATGCTCGTGTCCGAAGCTAGACACAAATACAACAAAATTATTAAGGATGGTAACAGAGTTCATTTCATGTGGTTTCCATCTCATGTTGGCCTCCGATTGCATGATAGAGCTGATAAGTTAGCCAAGGAATCTGCCTTTAAAGGAGATGTTGAGTGGAACCTTGGATTGTCAATGAGCAATCTGAGGGCAGCAGTATACCGAGAATTCAACAAGATCTTGTAGATCTGAGGCAAAGTGAAATCGACACCAGTAATTCCATCTATCATCATACTATCATGCAAGAGGAGCCACACATCTATGGTTCATCCAATGAAATCAGCAGACTTCTAGATGTTACTACTGCTCGGCTTAGACTCCGTTACAAGTATCTTTGGGAATTTTCATTTTCTGCCGATGTAGAGCTTACCAAATGTAAACTGTGTCAACAAAATTATTCGCACACCCTCCGTCACTATGTGATGGAGTGCAAAAAGATACGTGAATTCAGAGACAATTCTATAACCAATGTACCAACGATGTGAAAATATTTCATTCAAAATGATCTGCTACCAGAAATTTTAGCCAAATATCCCCAATTTGCTAACTGTAGGTAGTAACTAAGAGTGATTGTAACCTATCCACCTCTGCCCACTGGATGGGGGGCGGTGTGCAGGACAAACATATCAATTGTGACACTAGCTCTCCACATATGTCAGTTTGCTGCCCGAAACGCTTTGCGTAATAGTGGCTTTAGGCATTGTATGTACTAGCTCTATCTATGAATCCTTCAACTTTTGTATTTCACCTTGTATGTATGTACTTAACTGAATAAATAATTGTATTTGTATTTTGTTTGTACTTCCTTAATTTAGAAACTGTACTTGTGGTCGATCTCGAACCCATTGCTGATGCGACGACTTATTCTGAATTTTGTAACTAGCTCATCAAGATTGTAACTTGCTTAGCTAAATGAACTTAGCAGGTGCTTGAGTCCATTATCAGGTTGAAGTCTATTACCAAAATGTCATAACATTGCACTTAGTAGGTTGAAGTCAGTTGCCAAAATGTAATGACATTGCACTTAGCAGGTTGAAGTCTGTTGCCGAAATGTAATAACATTGCACTTAGCAGGTTAAAGTCTGTTACCGAAATGTAATAACATTGCACTTAGCAGGTTGAAGTCTGTTACCGAAATGTCATAATATTGCACTTAGCAGGTTGAAGTCTGTTGCGAAATGGCATGCTATTGCACGTAGTAAGTTGAAGTTTGTTGCCAAAACATCATGACATTGCTCCTAGCAGGTTGAAATCTATTGCCAAAATGTCATGACATTGCACTTAGCAAGTTGAAGTCTGTTGCTGAAATGACATGTCATTGCACTTAGCAGGTTAAAGTCTTTTGCCAAAATTTCATGAGATTCCACTACAACGGAATAATGGACAATCTCAAAATTATACAATGGAATTTTCAAGGATTCAAAAACAAAGTATAAACACTCAGAGCAGTGCTTCTCAAGGACAGCACTGATATTGTTCTACTTCAAGAAACACTCACCAGGACTGAAAGAAATATCAATAACCCAGGATATCAAGGTTTCCACTGCCCTAAGACACAAGGTGGCACCAGAGGCATTTCAATTCTAGTAAGAAATCATATTAATGCCACGGCAATCACAGACCTGCCCAAATGTGGCGAGAACGTCGAAATTATGGGAGTTAATCTCACTATTAGGAACTCAACGCTGTCCATCTTCAATGTATACAAGAGCCGTAGAGAACGGGACATGGATCTCTCAGCAATCTTTGAAATAGCAGTCACTACACCTACTATCATCTCTGGCGACTTCAACGCTCATAGTGAATTACTACTTGATTCACCAAGAACCGACGCCAACGGAAGACATTGAACACCTTTTGGATGAAGTGCCGGAAATCAGTCTGCCTAATTCGACGGAACCAACCCACACTGGTGGGGGAAAGCTGGCTCTCACGTTTGTTTCCACCAGTATTTATGAGTTGTGTCATTGGTCAGTTGATCATGTTCTGACCAGTGACCACTTTGCTACAAAAACAGTTATTAATATAGCACTACCTCCTAGACCTCCAGCTCCCGAACCTGGATGGGACTTTATCAAAGCAGATTGGACGAAGTTTCAAGAAGCTCTCGAAACTTGGCATCAAAACTACACTCCTGACAACACCGAAGAAATGGAAAAAGATTTAGTAAATGCAATATACAGAGCAGCAAATCACGCCATCCCCAAGAGGAAAACAATTACCCAACGACATAAGGACCATTGGTATTACTGTGATAGGATCAAAGAGCTACATAACAGACTAAATTGTGCACGAAAGAATTTCAGAAGAGAGAACCGAAGCTAATCAAGGACTTCTTAGAGCTGTCCGAGAACATGTACACGAAGAAACAGCAAAAATCAGAGAAGAAAATGGCTCGAGTGGTATGCCAAGCTAAATCAGCATACATCCTTGGGCGATATCTGGAGGCAGATCAACAAGGCCAAAGGAAAATCGCCTCCTGCTCCTCCGCATCATGAAAGCAGAAAGCAGAAAGGTTAGCAAATCTATTTGCTTCAAGATCCAGTTCCACTCAACTTCCTCAAGCAACTCTGACTCACCAACAAAGACTTCAAGCAGCAAGATGGAAAAAAAATAGATGATGCATTAGCCTTACCTGAAGAACTAGACCAACCTTCCAATCTGAAAGAACTCAGAAGTGCTACAAAGAAAACTAAAAATACAGCTCCAGGCGAGGACAAAATCACTTACAACATGCTAGCCAAGCTAGGAGAAAAGGACGAAGAAGCCTTCTTGAGTCTCATCAACAGAGTATGGGTGACAAGAACTCGACCACTCTCTTGGAACAGTGCAGTTATAGTTCCCATTCCAAAACCTAAAGACCCAGGAAACCCAAGACCCATCTCATTGACCAGCTGTCTGGCCAAAACTGCAGAAAGAATGGCCCTAAATCGAATAGAATGGAAAGCCAATCCACTACACCAAAATATGTTTGTTTACAGAAAAGGTGTTGGAACCACAGAATACCTTACCTCCCTCCTGGATCAAATCAATGACAAACCTGGAATCCTTAATTTTCTAGACCTTGAAAAAGCCTTCGAGTTAGCCAATGCTCCAGCTACACTGTGCTGCCTTGTGGATAAGGAAATCAAAGGACCCACTCTTGCCTTTGCCAAAGGAAGCCTGCTTAACCGAGAAGCTAAAGTCAAATTCCAAGGAAAACCTCGACCTCAAAGAGGCTTGAAAATGGAACTCCGCAGGGAGGAATACTAAGCCCCTTCCACTTCAACTGTCGCATGGAACAATTCTTGAAGCTCAAGCTACCAAGAGCCAAACTTCTTAACTACGCAGATGACTTTGTGGTCATCATCAATGGCAAAGGCGCAAGGAACCATCCACAAAAATGCCTAGATGTTATCAGCAGGGAAGCGGAACACATAGCAGTGAAAATAAACAGCAATAAAACAAAAGCTATTGCCGTTAAAATGAGAGCTCAAGACATCAGACTCGCAATACAAGGACATGAAATTGAGTGGGTTACCTCTTTTCTACACCTAGGAGTCATAATAGACAACCAGTTGAAATTCACTCAAGAAATTGAATATCTTCGGCAACGTTGTAAAGCCAGAAACTCAGTTTTGTACTCTCTGACCAGTCTTAGAGATGGTGCATCTCTACCAGTACTCAAAATGTACTACGTTCAAGCAGTTAGGTCACTCATTGACTATGCTGCCCCTGCTCTTACATACCTCAGTGATAACCAATGGGAAAAACTGGAAGTGTCTCAAAATGATGCTCTGAGAACAATGCTGGGAGCACCTATATGGACGCATAGAGAGAACCTTAGAATGGAAACCAATTTACCAGCATTAGAAAACAGGATGAAACAAAGGATAGCCACCATAGCAGCAAAACTCATTGGAAAAACCGGCAGACTGTCAATCAAAGACAGCAAACAGAGATCCTTTCAGAAAAACATTCAATATAGAACAAACTCATGGATGGATAATCTGGTCAAGATTCTAGAGAAAGTGGACCTGAAATGGACCATTAAAAACAAAGGAGAAGATAGACCATATCAACACTTTCGGCAGCCTCCTCCATGGTAAGAATCGAATCTAAAGATAATTATTGAAGGATTACCAGTTTAAAAATCAGCATGTGACCCGCAGAGGCTCTAGGAGGTAATAGAACAACAAATAGAAACCATCTCAAGACCTACAACGACTCACATCTTCACAGACCGATCAGTTGATCAAGAAAGAGGTTCTGCTGGGGCAGCAGTTTACACTACCAACCATGAAGCTTACTGGAGCATGAATTGTGGGTGCTCAACATTGCAAACAGAATTATATGCCCTGAAGGAGGCAATAAACTATACAATTCAGAATAATTTACATGATGCCATTATTCATACCGACTCTAAATCTTTGCTCCAGGCATTGTTATCCAGTCAGCACAGAGATAATATACAACTCCTCACAGAAATTCAACATATAGGAAAAGAAGCCCATAATCTAGGACTGTCACTCACCCTACATTGGATACCAAGTCACATTGGCATAGATAGTAATGAAAAGGCAGACTCACTAGCAAAAATTGCCACTGCTCTACCTGTTGTACAGGTTCACATACCTCCAAGTTTCTCACAGATCAAGGAGCAAATCAAGAAGAAAATATTCTCAAGTATCAAAAGTCATCACAGACCCAAATAAGTGGAAGGAAAATCCAATGCGATATGGTGCGAACAAGCCACTGTTTACTCCTCTTTCAGGCCTGGCAAAAAGATATCCTGAGACATTGCAGTAGCCATACACAGACTCAGACTTGGTTACAATTGCTGCTGTGAGATAATGAACCCAATAGTTAAAGAGTGTCACATCTGTGAAACAGAAGCAGAGGCGCCACTATTGCACTACTTACTGGAATGTGAAGCTACTGAAGGCCTGCGCATCAAACTCAACATTAATCCAACGACAGCAGATGCATTAGATGCACATTCCACAACGACTACAATGAATAGAAAAGCCGTTGAGGAATGGGACTCACTAGTGAGCATTCTGCATCTACATCCGCCTCCAAGATAATGTTAATAAAACGAGACTAAAACCAGTGCATTAAAACAGAAGCGATAAATAAACAGGGAAAAAGGAGGAATCCCCTCCTTCATTTTAAACTTAGACCCAAATATCACAGAAACAAAGTTATCGCGAATAACCGAACTCAATTACGGGCTCACCATAGCCCGTGCTACATGGACACTTCGTTCTGAGTAGCGAATCTGAACCAACAACAACAATGAAATCACAGTAAGTCTGTCATCAATTAGTCAGAAAATCAGAAGGAAATCACAGCGGTATTCTAGTGTTAAAGTACGCAACTGGCAATGCCGTGGTCGTAGGTTCGCACCCGCCTATAGTCCTAGTGGACTTTCCCATTGATATATGTGACGTCAATGTGATTTCTGTGTGTTACTAACTATGTCCCTTTCCCATTCCATTACTTTGAGGGGGATCTCTTTCCTGTGGACTGGTTGTGTTAATAATATCTCCAATTCCCGCTACCTTATTCGAACATTTTCCCCCTCTTTAGCATTAAGTTCTGTTTAAATACCTCGCCTGAGATTCTCCCCCCCCCCACCAGCCAAAAGTCGATTATCTTTTCAAAACGTATTTATTTTATATCCATTGTTTCATATTTTATTTTGCGTTGATATATTTAACACCGTTTTAATATTGCCTTTGTTACACCCCACTTTTCCGTTCTATATTTTAAGCCTTCACTAACTTGGTAGATAATGTAAATTTAGTTTTTGAAATCTCTCTTCATATGGAAGGTTTCTAATTCTTGGAGTAAACTTGCAAAGCCATGCTTTATGATACCTTCATCTATCTAATTTTCATGTATATGTACTTGTGATTTTTTATTCAAGCAATAATTGGACACAACCGGAACCACATTTGCAACCTTCCAGGATTCTGGTAATCTGATCCATAATACTATAGATTTACTAAATACCATTAGGTGGAAATAATAGTCGTCACAAAATATTGAAAAAGAAAACATTTTTCTTAAGTTTAAATGAAGTTTATTTATTGAAGCATTACAAATAATTATATGATAGGCATGGAAATTATAGACACGAGCACCATCTTCTACTAGGACTATTAGTAGACATGACCTGCAGCATCTACTAAGTGGCTAGTAGTAGATATGTCCTTGCATATCTACTCGGGATCTGGAAGCTGTATATATGGAACAAGAATCTTGCTGGAAGAGGTCAAGTTAACGTCTCACATCGGCTACTAATGCTGGACTTTTGGCTAATACTCATTGCGTATTAGCCTATACTCCCGAACTATTGGCTTATACACTTTGAACTCTGGCACAAAGAGTGGCTTGAACTGTGGCACAGGAAGTGGTTTGAACTGTGGCACAGGAAGTGGCTTGAACTGTGGCAAAGGGAGTGGCTTGAACTGTGGCAGAGAGAGTGGCTTGAAATTCGGGGATTCGGATATCAGTTCTAAGAGTAGTTGAGTAATATCTACGAGGAGAGGCTTGATCTCTAGAAGCAGCGCCTTCACATCTGGCTTAGACGTGAAGAAAAGTCGCGTTAGTTGATATTTCACTGGATGCAATTCAATGAGTAGAGGCTTCAGTTCTTTGAGTAAGGGCTTCATTTCGAGAAGTAAAGGTTTCATTTCGAGGAAAATTGGTTTCAAATCAATCAGAAGAGGCTTCAGGTCGATAAGAAGAGGCTTTAACTCGAAGAGCAGTGACTTCAGCTCTGGTCTGGACTCTATAAGTATTCTCCTTAGTTCAGGGATATAGGATCTTAGTTTAGGAATATAGGATCTCAGTTCAGGGACGTAGGATCTCAGTTCAGGGATATAGGCTCTCAGTTCTGGGATATAGGTTCTCAGTTCTGGGATATAGGCTCTCAATTTGGGAATATAGGCTCTCAATTCGGGGATGTATGCCCTTAATTCGGGAATAATTGACCTCAACTCTGGAAGAATCGACCTCAACTCTGGAAGAACTGACTTCCACTCGGGAAGAATTGACTTCAATTCGAAGAATATAGACTTCAGTTCGGGAAATATTAATCTAAGCTCAGGAAGTATTGACCTAATCTCAGGGAGTAGGACCTTTAACTCAACTAGCAGTCTCTTAAACTCAGACTTGAATACGAGGAGTAATCCCTTTATCTCAGACTTGTATTCGATGAAAAGTTTCTTCAACTGAGGCTTCAGTTCGTTGATTAACGACTTCAGATCTAAGAGTAATATTTCAA